>JAJJMA010023876.1:0-10147 GCA_023529015.1 Papaver nudicaule
AGAATATTGATGAATGGAAGACAAAAAGAACAGCTTTAAGTCATGTGATGTGCAGATGATGACCTAATCATGACAAGAATTGCAAAAACATCCTATGATATTGTGATTTTCAAATCAAAACGATAGTACGGCAGTTGTTTTAAGGAAAAATTTTGAAACGGTTTTAGAATACGATTTCCTTAATGAGCCTATAGTTTCTGCTAACCCGCCGGAAAAGATACTCTTTTGCCGGAAATATATATCTATATTTGCGTTCTCCGAGAGAAACCCATACCAAAAATAACATTTTTCTATCCACATAACTAGTTTTCTCTACTGCTCGTGTGAAAAAGTGAAATATGTGATAAAATCGCCGAAACAGGCCGGCCAACCCTTGTCTATAACCAGAACAACACTTAATACAACATGATTTCCAAAAATAGTAAGAAATGTCTACCGAAAATTCAGATATATCGCCATAGTATACTAAAAATGCCCTAGACTTCCTAATCTTAGTAGTATTCTACAGGAGAATCATTAAAACAAACTACATGGTATACCATATATAGCGAAACAAAAGGGAAATCATGAGGAAATCCTATATAGCGAGCATAACTTCTCTGAATAGTATGATAAAGCAACTGAAACATCAACGGCGACCTCTAAGACTTACAAATCATACCATATATGGAAACAAAGAACATATGATAACATCTCAAATCGTACTGAAAATCAAGGAAAACACAAATTCAAAACCTCTTCTAGCGCCAAAATGTAATTGTATAAAATCCCAATGGTTGGATCTTATACAATACACCCAAATATCATACACACAATCATTCCTAAACATGCATCTAACAAGCAACATAGGAAATATTAAGAGAGTAAGGTTAGAGATACTTGACAAGATGTTTACTTGGTTCGCCCTTATGTAAGGACTACATCCAAGAATATCACTAGTATAAGCATGATTACACTCTCAATTACCTTGCTAATCTTCTAAGTATGCACTCACAATAAGAACCCTAATTTCAGCCTTGGGCTATAGAGAGCAAGTAAAATACTTTCCCTCTCTCTAGACCAATCCGAAATGTGTCCAACCCCTTTCTCAGAGGCTTCTCTCGCTATTTATACAAGATTTACAATAGTGATATACAGCTAATACAGACGAGTTACATTCTGACGCTAATTTGTCTCTACTCGCCGACAAGGTATGTCGCCGAGGTAGTATTTCATCTATTTACTCCCAGCGAGTAAGTCTTCTTGAGGATAAGGATTGCTGACGAGGTTTCCACTGAGTCAACAAGTCAACCCTGACAATCTATCCGTTCTGACGGGTAATGAATGCTCAACTACTTCTCAACTACTTCTCAACTACTTATCAACTACTTATCACCTTCCCCCGCTACGCTATTCTTGCTCCGCTAATACTGTTTATTTCGCCGACTCCTACTTCACATCTTACCGATATGCCCAAGAATTAGGTGCTTCGCCCACAGCTTCCATTGTTGATTCCATACTTCTCTTGAGTGACCTTTATGATACGCTTCCGCCCTCAGGATGATATTACTGTGCAAAGGCATTTTCTACCCTTACAAAAGATTCATAAAAGAGATTACTTTAACAATGCTCAAAAGTTAATCACTCATATCAAAGATAGAGTCATCAGAATCAGAGGAGTGCCCTTCTGCAATCCTGATCATTACTGCAGAAAGTGCAGGAAAGAGTTCAGTAGCTTTGTTCACTTGTTTATGAAGGATTGCATTTTCTCTTTCAAGCTGACTGATTCTGAGAAGTAAAGCAGCGACACCATCTTCATTTGATGCATCAGGAGTAGGGGCTAGCATTGGTGCAATTTCTGGTTCCCGAATTTGGAGAGGAACTGAATCAGGTCTCTTCATCTTCTTTATGCACTTTTGATCAAGCAACTTTGGAAATTTTCCTGCAGAACCAAACATGGGGATACCACGATTTGTAACAATGTTACAGATGAGGCTAGGAAATCCAAAGCTCCTCATGTTGTTGCTCAAGGGAATTGAGATCATCTGACGAATGATAATCCACAAATGCCAATTTCCTGGTCTCCTGCAATAAGATAATAAACAAATTCTGCCATGTTTCTGCTCCATAAATCTCTGTTCATGTGGCTGGGTAAAATATTGTCGGAGGCCAACTTGCCAAATATTTTAAGATGGAACGACATATTTTTAACTGGAAATTTTCGCCAACACATGAGACACGTTTTGTGAGTAAAATCTCAGAGATGTCAAGTTGGTGAGGACGAATGCCATCTGGTTTGGGAATAGTAAAGGTGTGCCTCAAGGGGTAATTGACAAATGTATTAATCACATTACGGTCAATTTCTATGATTTGATTTCCAACAGCTGTCCTAAAGTGGCAGTGTTCATAATCAGCCCTATGCATGTTAGCATAAAATTGGTTCACAACATCAGGATATACACTTTGAGAAGCATAGTGAACACTACCCCATTCCTTTTCTCCCATGAATTGCACAAAATCACGTTCTTCAACAGTATTATCATATGCACGTTCATAAATCAAACCCCTATTACACCATAGATTGTAATAATCACGACAAATATCATTAACAAAATACAAGTTCAGTTCGTGATCATATTGCAGTTCGGTAACAACAACCAAAGGTAGAGGAAAAACAAAATCACAATCATCATCATCATCTCTCCTAGTTCTTCTAGCATTACAGCTTTCCCCTACATGTTTTCTAGCTCTATTTGTTCGTCAAAACATGTTCACGAAAAAAAAGTGAAAAGAACTTACTCGAAAAAGGGTTCTCGTTGATGTTAAAGAACACGAAGGAAATGAAATACGAAGAGTGCCCGTCACTTGAAATTTCGCAAGGAGTTCAGTGCATCAAGCATTTTTCAATTTCGTTTACGAACGAGTGAGAACGAAGGAAATTTTGGAGAACTGTTTGGTTTGTTCTCTTAAAGGGTTTTGAACTGGTTTGAGAAGTTGAGAAAGAAGACGACGCGTTCTTGTTTTTATCTCAACGTTTCTGAACACCACGTGTTCAATGTACTTAAAAGATGACGTGTGGCAGTTCACACGTGCGAGTTCATAAAACTCAAAAAAAAAAAAAAATTTTGTTCCTCAAGGAAAATAAGTTTTTATATCAAGAGTTATGAGAAGAAAATTTTCTTTTATCATAGAATTCTTCTGCATGAATTATCGTCACCCCCATGGATCTTGTTCACGACTCTTGCCTTAGGAGCCAGAGGCAGGGAAGATAACCGAGAATTTGCGTAGTGAATTTCTTGATACCCACATCGAGTCATTACATTTTGGACTCTTGTTTTAATGATGTGGAAGTCCTCAAAAAGGACTAGGGAAATATCGTGATAAAATCATCACTAACCATCAGGACAAAAGTCCCATAACTTTTGAGCGTGGATATGTCTCCTTGGAGCGTCGCTGTTTTTACCTAAAAAACATATATACCGTCTCTGGGTACTTTTGTAGTGCTCGAGATCAAAATCGAACAAGACGAGCCTAAACCAAGTCAATGGCCGTTCACGTCTTGCTTCGGTCACATAGAGGTTGAGGTTGGTCTAGGGAGGGAAACAGTGAAAGAAACTTGAGATCAGGTTGAGGATGTGTGTTTCCGGGTGTGAGAGTTCAAGATCTCCGTCGTGAGGGTGACTGGAGATCTCCAAGGCTAGAAGTGTATTGAATTGCTCAGGTGTTTGCTCTGAGGCTCTGGTATATTCAAGTGTTCTGAATGTTCTGCCTTGGAAGATAGAGGAAGCCTCTATTTATAGTGTTGAACTCACCCTGGTCTCTCGACAGAGAAGGTGGGAGTCGTGGAAGAGTGGAGGAGTGGAGGACATGAGTTGTGCTCCGTAACTGCTGGAGTCGTGTAAAGCATGTCCACTCAGCACCACCTTCTCGTAACTGTTATCTCTATCAGTTTTTTTCCAATTGTCGTAGACCGCCAGACCAATACCCCTAAAGTTATCCCCCCGTGTGATGTTTTGATATCTCGTGTAGTATGCAGATATTGCATGGTTGCGTAGAGTTAAACAGCGTTGTAAGACTATGGCTGTGTGGCCAATGTGAGTGTGGTGCTAGAAGCATGCGTGGTGGTTGTATAAAAGCAGCCTTGGCCATTGACCAAGGCTAGGAATTCATGGCGCCATGAATATGGCGCCATGGCCGTGTGGCCACGACCTTGGCCCATGGCCGTGTGGCCACGACCTTGGCCCATGGCCAAGGTCAGATTTTGTAGCGCCATAGTTCATGGCGCCACGACTATTGCAGCTATAGCCTTGGCCGTTGGTCAAGGCCAGTTTTTCATATGGCGCCATGTTCATGGCCCCACGGCTATTGCAGCTATGGCCTTGCCAACCTTTGTGGCGCTATGATTTATGGCGCCATAGCTTTGGAGCTACGGCCTTTGCCATTGGCCAAGGCCAATTTCTTGTGGCGCCATGAGTATGGTGCCACGGTTTCGAGGCTACGGCCTTGGACTTTTGGCCAAGGCCAATTCTTTCGTGGCGCATTTAGACCACGCCACTTCGACTATTGCATGCTTGTGCACTTGGGCGGCGGCGTATTTTAGGTCATGGCATGCTTATCCATGGTATATTAGGCCATTCTGTGTTTAAATTGTGGCCTGCCTAAGTGTGTTTAGGATGTGGTATGCTTCTTAGAGAGCTCTGGAAAGGCCTAGAGTCGCGATGTTTCCGAGGTTTTCATTGAGACTCAAGTATCGTCGTATTTTAAGAGGAAATCCATGAGGATGCGTCTCTGTTAACTCTCCACCATATACCAGTGAGCAATTTAGTTCTGATGTTGAGGGATTCGAGGCGATGTCGACATGAAGTAAATTGATGGGTTTATGAGCTGGTGGGGTTATTTAACACTGCACTACGATGTTATTCCCTCCACCGGGAGTTATAAGAGAGAACTCATAGAGAGTATATCCAGCTTGCAGAAGAGGTTGTATTCTGAGCTATAAAGATGTGCATGAGTAGGAAATCGCATTATGATATCATTCTCTCAACTCGAAAGCTAAGGGAACTCGTAGAGCTATAGAGATCTGCCCGAGTAGGCAATCGCCTCTGGGGAAGGCATAACAGAAGGAGATTTTACGATTTTATCCTTTCTCCATTTTTCACCATCTACATTAAGTCCCCTGGTTAGTGTGGAACAATAATGTTTCATACTAAGCACCAGATGGTGAGAGCAGTTCTACCGGTTTTAGATTTTCATAATGCCAACACTAGCAGAGATTCAGAACGAGCTAATATTTTAATGTGAATTATAGCTATCATGTACAACTGGGAATGAGACTATGTGTGTGAAAACATGCAAGTGTAGTTGGCTAAAGTATATATATATTGCATGTGATGGAAGACAAGATGGGTGGCGCCATGGTTGGCACCACAATGGCCGAGGCACAATAGGGCCATTGTCACGGCGCCATGGAGGCTAAGGGTTGAGTACAGGCGTGGCCATGGCGCAAAATCCCAATAGTTTTTGTTTTTTTTGTTTTCGTGGTGCCTTAGGTTTCATTGGCTACAAAGTTTTTGGCGCCACAAGCTTTTGTGGTGCCGTGACTATTCTAGAGAAGGGAATACTATGCTTAGTGGGGTCCCCAGTATTATGTATGTGAATACATGCTTAGGCAAGGTCTTTAGCCAGGAAAAGAAAAGGAAAGATTTTACCCGTTGTTTTTACCTGAAAAACATATGTGTCGTCTCTGGGTACTTTTGTAGTGCTCGAGATCAAAATCGAACAAGACGAGCCTAAACCAAGTCAATGGACGTTCACGTCTTGCTTCGGTCACAGAGAGGATGAGGTTGGTCTAGGGAAGGAAACAGTGAAAGAAACTTGAGATCAGGTTGAGGATGTGTGTTTCTGGGTGTGAGAGTTCAAGATCTCCGTCGTGAGGGTGACTGGAGATCTCCAAGGCTAGAAGTGTATTGAATTGCTCAGGTGTTGGCTCTGAGGTTCTGGTGTATTCAAGTGTTCTGAATATTCTGGTTGTTCTGCCATGGAAGATAGAGGAAGCCTCTATTTATAGTGTTGAACTCACCCTGATCTCTCGACAGAGAAGGTGGAAGTCGTGGAAGAGGGGAGGAGTGGAGGACATGAGTTGTGCTCTGTAACTGCTAGAGTCGTGTAGAACATGTCCACTCAGCACCACCTTCTCGTAACTGTCCATCATCTCTATCAGTTTCTTTCTAACTGCTGTAGACCGCCAGACCAATACCCCTAAAGTTATCCCCCCGTGTGATGTTTTGATATCTCGAGTGGTATGCAGATATTGCATGGTTGTGTTGAGTTTGAACAGTGCTATGACTTTGTGGCCAACGTGAGTGTGGCGCTTTAGAGGCATGCATTGGACGTGTAACAGCAGCCTTGGCTATTGGCCAGGGCCAGGAACTCATGGCGCCATGATGTAACAGCAGTGACCTTGGCCTTGGGCCAAGGTCAGGTTTTGTGGCGCCATGCATTATGGCGCCATAGTGTTGGTATTACGGCCTTGGCCACTGGCCAAGGCCTATTGTGGCGCCATAGTCTATGGCGCCATGGTCCGGGAGACCACGGCCTTGGCCTGTGGCCAAGGAAGCTTTTTTGTGGCGCCATAGTCTATGGCACCATGGGCCAAGGCAGCTTTGTTGTGGCGCCAAGGCTCATGGCGCCATGCCTAGTGGCTGAGGACTTTGGAGTTTGACCAAGGCTAATCTTTTCGTATTCAGGCTATGCTACTTTGGCTATAGCGTATTTGTGCACTTGCGTTATGCGTATGCGTGCGTTTGCGCTATGGCGTATGCATGCGCTTGTGCTGCAGCGTGCTTCAAGTCATGGCGTGCTTATCCATGGTATATTAGACCATTCTGTGTTTAGAGTGTGGTCTGCTTAAGTGTGTTTAGGCTGTTGTATGCTTCTCAGAGAGCTCTAGGCATGCCTGGAGCTGCGGTACTTCTGAGGTTTTCATTGGGACTCGGATATTGGGTCATATTTTAAGAGGAAATCCGTGAGGATGCGTCTCTGTTAACTCTCCACCATGTACCATTGAGGAATCTAGTTTTGATATCGAGGAATTCGAGGCGATGTCGACATGAAGTAAATTAATGGGTTTACGTGTTGGTGGGGTTATCGGTACTGCAGCATGATATCATCCTCTCCACCGGGAGTTATAAGAGAGAACTCATAGAGAGTACATTCAGCTCGTAGACTAGGTTGTATTCTGAGCTACAGAGATGTGCCTGAGTAGGCAATTGCCTTCAGGTAAGGCATAATAGAGAGTGGTTTTACATTTTTGTCCCTCTTTCATTTTTCACCATCTACATTAAGTCCCCTGGTTAGTGTGGAACAATAATGTTTCATACTAAGCACTCAGATGGTGATAGCAATCCTAATAGCCTTAGGTTTTCTATTCAAGATTAACAGAGGTTATAACGAGCTAATATTCTAATGTGAACTATAGCTATGATGTAAAGGTGAGAATGAGACTATGCGTGTGAAAACATGCAAGTGTAGTTGGCTATTTTTTTTTTCCAGGTGATAGGGGGACGAGATGGGTGGTGCCGTGGTTGGTACCACGATGGCCGAGGCAAGCAGGAGGCCATGGTCATGGCATCATGGCCATGGCGCCATGAAGGCTAAGTGGGCGTATGGGTGTGGCCATGGCGCAAAACCCTAAATTCGTTTTATTTATTTATATTATTATTTTTTATCATTCGTGGCACCATAGGTTTCATGGGCCACAACCTCTTGTGGCGCTGTGACTTTTCTAGAGAAGGGATACTATATGCTTAGTGAGGTCCCCAGTGTCATGTATGTGAATACATACATAGGCTAGGTCTTAGCCAAGAAAATAAAAAGAAAGGAGAGGTTTTACCCGTTTTAGCAGAGAACTTTTCCTCCTTCTTCTTGTCGTGATCAAGTCCTTGTTTCTCCTTGATCGTCTCCACTTGGCGAGTGGTTCTGCAATTAGCTAATTTCCTGAGCAGCGCCTTTGGTGCAAGCTTGGGTGGCGTACTTTCCAGTAAGCAAGACGCGGTCATTGGTGTTCAGAGTTGAATACGTAGTGTTGAGTGAGGTGGAGCATCGATGCTTTACGAAACAATGACCAATCCAGTGGTAACCGGCAGCAGCAGTCGGTAGAGAGATACCAGGGGAGTCGATTGTATTCTTTTTCTTGGTGTAGATCTGAACGTCTCCTGTTTTGGTATAGAACATGTGCCTTCCCGTCTTATATATCCTCTTAACGTGTTTATTGTGGGGATCCCATACTCTTGGTATCCCCTTATAGAGAATTCCTCCAAAGCACGATGATTGCGCCAAGTCCCCAGTCGTTGAAGAGGGTGTTGGAGTTAAAATAGGTGAACTACTTGATGAAGATGTTTACCTCGCCGTCTTTACTGAGTAGTAGAGTTCTAGGAGGATGTTGGCGCTATGAGGTGTGGTGCCATGAGGTGTGGCGCCATGGACTTGGTAGCGTCGTGGATGCTGGCGCTATGAGCTTTGCGCCATAGCCTATTCGTTGTGGATTCTAACAGTTCGCGTCTTGCGTGTTTCCTGGTGTTTGCGTCATATCTCTTAACTCACTTGTTGTATCATCACGAAATTTTTACACATGGTAGTAGACATCCAGGGGAGTATTGTGTCCAAAAATCTCATCGAGGCTCCTCGTAGATTTTTCGCAGTACTTGACGTGGTCTTGCACATGATTCCTGACTGCGCGTCTCGCGTGTGCTGTAGTGCTTGTGTCGTATATCCCAATACCCTTGCTTTATTGGTATGAAATTTTAGTATGTGCTGGGAGACATACAAATAAAGATTGTGTCCGAAAATCTTTCTAAAATCCCTTGTGGATCTCTCAAACCGGATGTTTCTTCGCAACGAAAGTTGATGGCGCAGGAAATTCTGACAGCTTTTCTTTCCCTCAATGTTCACGCCATATTTCTCAAACCACATGGATTTATTGTATGAAATTTTACCACATGGTCTTAGACATTAAAATGGAGTTTGTGTATAAATTTTACCCAAGAATTCCTCACGAGCTTTCCGCAGCAACTGTTTTGGCTTCGTATGTACGTTCTGTCCACTTACTTCGGTGTGTACTGCAATGTTTGCACCATATCTCTTGATCCACGAATTGGATCGCCACGAATTTTTTTACACATACTGTATATGCCTGTAGGAAGATGGTGTATAATAATCACCTTCAGATCTTTTACCGATCTTCCGCGTTGCTCGTTTTTGTGAGGGTTGTCGTACAACGAACTTGGTATGTAGTCGTGAGAACGCCTTTGTTTGTCTCTGGAGTAGGTTTGCTCCATGGAGACTCAAAATAAAATAAAATAACTTCTCCACAAGATGGTTTACCGCTCTTCATTGGTAACTCTAACGCTGAGGCTGTAGGTAATGGTGTTGATCCAGAGAGTTAATGAAGATTGGGAGGACATTCTGTGGAGTCATAGAGGTATACGGTGGTGAAAACATCTTATGGGGCTAAGGTTAGGTGAACTTCTTGTTGTAAGAGATATCTTCTGGGGAAGGTAGTTTTCTATTTTGTAACGCTGTGGGATTTTATTGTAAAAGGTGTTTCATGGCTCCGTGAGCATGGAGCCACATGAATAATTTTAATGGAAGGTGTTTCGTGGCTCCACGGATGCGAAGTCATGGAGATAGTCTTGGTGGAAGGTGTGAGGCTACGGGAATATTTCGTGGTGGAAGGTATTCGAGAATTTGAAACTTGTGAAGGTCTAGTGAGACAAATACCTATAATCCTCGTATCAAGATTCTTGCTCGCACACCGCTTGCTCCAGAAGCTTTAACTCTGATTTCGTTGTGATGATTGCTCCTTCTAGCGTGTTGGTAGGATCTTAAGTGAACAGATATTATATAGGAAGTCTTTCCCATTCTCCATCTATTGGCGCATCTTTTGAAGTCCTTGCGCTTGGAGCACTCCACTCTGTCGTCTTTTTGGATCTGGGTTGCCACCGAAGGATGTTGGAGACTCGTTGCTAGTGATAGCTGAGAGGAGCGCTACAACCATGATACTGCTAGCTTTCTCGAAAGATGAAGACCTGATGGTGTCAGTAGTGGTGTCGGTGTTGATTGGAGTTCTTAGATCTTCCTTCCTTCGAAGGACCTGTAGCGGACAACCCCC
>JAJJMA010023883.1:0-13103 GCA_023529015.1 Papaver nudicaule
GCGTAATACAAAGTGCTCTAGCTCTAATAGAAACACAGTTCAAGTTATGAACGCGTACATGAACACGTATGATGTTCACGTAATCAAAGAGCCAACTCTATATTCCAGATTTTACTTGAGCATTGGTCATGAAATGACTTAGATTCTTAAGAGAACTAATCTTTATAATCCTTTGGATCACATAAACAACATCATAGACTATCTTCATGATAGAATGGTAAATAC
Organism: Papaver nudicaule; assembly: GCA_023529015.1. Lineage (NCBI taxonomy): Eukaryota > Viridiplantae > Streptophyta > Magnoliopsida > Ranunculales > Papaveraceae > Papaver > Papaver nudicaule. The sequence continues at coordinate 226 of JAJJMA010023883.1, forward strand.
GAAACTTGAAAGGAAAAAAACCTTTCTAACCTTTAGTGAGGACGATATGTTTAATCAAGTATGTAAGCTCTGGTCTTCATCTTCAATGGTCTTCGTCTCGAATTCCTAAATCTATCCTAGTCCGAGTTGTAGAGTAGACTTATCAAGGATTGTGTTTTGGTCAACTAAACTTGACAACTGACTTGAGATAACAACATCAGTGGGTTCAACCGAGCAATGCTCTAACACTTGTGCACTACGTGTCGTACTCAATTTTGATGCACAAACTTGTGCATTGCATGTACCACTCATCTCAACGGAGTTATGTCTATTATAAAAAAAAAATTCTCAAAACTTCTCCTTGAAACCGCAATAGCCGTCGCCATCATCGGACTGATTGAGTAAAGTTTTTTTGTTTTGTTTTGTTGTTTTAGTTGATTATGTAATTTAAAGCGCGCAAAAATTATACTTTTCATATTTCAAACAATTATCTGAATTTTTCATTTCCTCCAAACAAATTTTGATACAATAAATAAATACTCCCTCCGTCCCACATAAATTGAACTAGTTGGGATTTGCACAATTATTAAGGCAAGAAAGAGAGAGATTAGCTTTTTACTATTTTTTCCAATTATACCCTTATAAATAATATGATAGTAAAATTTAGAAACGACATATCTCTCAAATTATGGCACGTATCTTTGTAAACTTTATACCATTGAAAAACATTTTAAAACACCTACGCAACGAGTATAAACATGACTATGAATATCTATTATACTAAAATTTCATAACAATAATCAATAAAAAGGATAAGATTAGAAACATGACCTGTATAATAAAACTAGCTCAATTTATGTGGGACAAAATCCAAATAGAACTAGCTCAATTTATGTGGGACGGAGGGAGTATATTATTAGAAATTTAAATAAAACATCGATATGTTAAGGATATTTGTAGGTTTTTTCCAATTTCAATTTCACTCAACTCTCTGGTGGTTTTTTGAACCCATCGAAGACTTTTCAGAGCCTTATAAGCGTTTTTTTGCGATTGTTACAATCTTTCCAAACACATAAATTCGAGGTGAAGTGACTCTACGATTCCACGAAGTTTGTGGCTAACGGTTTTTATCGTGATCCTAGTGTTTTGTGCTTATTATTTTCTTTTAGGACATTTTCATCTTAATGAAAGACGGTAAAAAGAAGACGAATTCATCAAATCGAAAACCATCATTGAATATCATCGACTACTTTTTTGAAATTCGGGTGTTCAACACAATTATATAAATTTACTCATTACTAAAAAAAAAAAAAAAAAAAAAAAACTTTTTTCAAAATTAAAAAGTCAAACAAAAATGATTTATGTCCTTAGCGAAATCCAGCTTCTCTCGCGAGAAGAGATTCAGCGGCTATCACTCCCCAAATCAAACCCACATTATATCCTTATATTTCAGTCAAAGCACCTCCTCCATCGGATCAGTCTTGGTAGAAAGGGTGGGATAAAAATCGGTTGGTCTATCGGTTTTGAAGGTCGAATGTGCTTCGGATAACATTATCACGGAGGTAAGTGGAGGTGGGTTGGGGAGTCTCTCTGAGAGTTACCCTTCTTTTTTAGAAAGTTGGTAAACAAGTGTCAGAGAACCCACAGGTGAAAAGAAGTGATCGATTCTCTGTATAAAAATGGGGATTACAAAAATCCCATCAATTTCTCTTTCCCTCTTTTCTCATTCTTCTTCGCCACTCTCTCCTCTCTTCATCCCCTCGATCACCAATTCTTCTTATTCAACCAAATCACTTCATCCCCGCCACTCGAATCGAACTCACTCCGAGTTTCAGTTCCCGTCTCTAAATCAACCAAATCACCCATTGAAATCGATTAACAAACCTCTCAACAACACATTTCTTCACTGTCTTACTGATGTATCAATGGCTGCTGAAGAGGTTTCATCTGTAGAGGTCAGTTCCCTCTCTCTCTCTATCTATAATTCTGTTTTCTAACGATTTACACTGAAATTTTCTTTGATTTTTGTTTGAGAAATGTCAATGTTGAACAGTTTCAGGGCGATTTGTCACGTTCAAGAGCTCATTGGGTAAATAAATCAATAGTAATTGCTTGGGATGTTGATATTGGAGATGGATCTTGTTACTTATACGCTAGTAAAACTGCAACTTTAGTTGTTACTGGCAACGGCATTGAAGGTGAAATTCTGAGAACCGCTTATACTGTAATCGATTACTTTTTTTTTTTTAGTTTGAAACTTCGATTTTGTTGTAAGATTGTAGTTCTTGTTCATAATTTCTGTTTTGGAATCATATGCTAACAGGTCATGATACTAAAGTGAAGCTCGAACCAGATAACGGCTGTCTTCCGGCTGATGTGAGCAATACTTTGTTGATCTTTCTAATTCATAATTTTGATCATCTTAGCCGATTTGTGGAATATATACTTCAAATCATCAATGGTGTTTTTTCCTCAAGGTTTTGTAATTGGATGTCACTTATAAATGTCTGTTCTTAATTTTTTATATCAGGTTATTGAAAAATTTCCACATATTCAACATTATAAACCTTTCAAAGTTCCTCCTGGTGTAGATACCAAGACCCTGCTAAAATGCCAGTTAGCTGTTGTGTCATTTCAAGGTAGTTTCTTGCCATTATACCTGAACCAATGTTATGGTTTTACAGTATGTACTGAAAAATTTGTTCTAAACATTATAATTTTGTTTGTACCTCTTCTCTTTGGTTACAGCTAATAAGTACTAAGTAGTCACATTTTATTATTAATGCAGCTGATGGACAATGCATCAATGCTACTGGTTTGCAGCTCCCTGGTGTTTTAGATGACTTATTCTCTTACAGTGGACCACTTGGTGCTGTCTTTTCAGAAGAGGCTATTTCTCTGTACCTTTGGGCTCCTACTGCTCAAGTAAATCAGTTATAGTTTTGCATTTACATAAAATTATAGTAGATCATTTTACTCAAGTAAAACATATTGGTTTCGTTCACCTATATGTTTTTTTTTTGTTGCTCCGTCTTATATAATGAAAAAACAGGCTATACGTGCTCTCATATACAGGGACTCATGTGGTGGCAGTCCGATGGAAATCACTGGGCTTGACGAGGTAAATGGCGTTTGGAGTGTTCATGGACCAAAATCTTGGGAAGGATGTTATTATGTATATGAAGTTTCTGTCTACCATCATTCCACTTTGCTAGTTGAAAGATGCATGGCCAATGATCCTTACGCTAGAGGGTATGCTGATTCAGTTGACCAACTCATTTTTTTGTTTTGAAAATTTTAGGTCTATTTAATGTACAAAGAGTGAAGGAATATGTAAGTAATTTATTACTCACATAAGTATTCATGTGCAACTTTCTTATAGTTTCTTATTGGAACAGGCTCTCTGCAGATGGTAAACGGACATTATTGGTTAATCTTAATTGTGATACTTTAAAGCCTGGTGGATGGGATGAGCTGTCAGATGAGAAACCTGAGCTTTCTTCCTTTTCGGATATCAGTATCTATGAGCTGCACATAAGGGATTTCAGGTTAATAGTCTCTTTCTTCCATGTAGGTTAGTTGAGATGCATTTCGAGCTGCTATGCCTATACAAGCGTTATGTGATAAAAAAGATACTCCCAAATCTGTCTTCGTTAGCTTCTTTCCTCCTGTTAATTAACAACTATTGCAATCGCAGTGCCAATGACCACACTGTGAATCCTGACATCCAAGGTGGTTATCTTGCTTTTACCTCAGAGGTATTTAGTTTTTTCCCCCGTTAATATTAAGTTTAAATTTCAATTTTGTCTTCATTTAGAGACACAGGCAGTTGTGTGTTGGACGCATACTTTCCTACATCTCTTCTCTCGATGCCGGTTTTGTGGAAGAGTGTGGTTCTAAAGTTTGATAGTATAATTACTAAGTGAAACAAATACATTCTGTTAACAGGATTCAGCTGGTATTCGTCATCTGAAAAAACTTCAAAGTGCCGGTCTTACTCATGTGCATCTGCTGCCAACCTTCCAATTCGCTGATGTAGCTGATGAGAAGGAGAAATGGAGGTCTGTAGGTAAGGTTTCACTACCAATAAGATTCATGCAATGTTTACAAATAAAGCCCGAGGATTGGCATTCTATCAGGTATAAATGGATAGTATGAAAATATTAAGAGGTATACGGTATACATTATATATGTTGTACTGTTCAACTTTCACACATCTATTTCATATGTCACGATGATATCTTTTACTGGTACTCTTGATCATCGTATGTTCATGTTTTCTTCTCTCTTTTCTGCATGGGGCTAACTACTTATAGATAACTCTGGGGTTCAATATTAAAATCTGAGTTTGTTCACCTTAACTTTCTCAACTGAATGCTAGTGTACAAGTATATCCTCTTTTAACTTTTGTTATTATGACTCATTCTTTAAAAGGTAACAAGTACATTTACATGTTTTCTTCTTAGTTCTTATAGCCTTTTGCTCGATTTGCTATTGCAAAAAGATCCTACTTTAAGTCCTTCTTTGTTATCCTTTCTGTGCTTAATTGGCAAACACGTACAGATATGGAGAGGTTAGCAACATATCCTCCTGATTCGGATGAGCAGCAAGCTCAAGTTACAGCCATCCAAGACGAGGACGGGTTTAACTGGGGGTAAGATAGGATATATTTTTGAAATGCATCCTGTGAAACTTGTGAATTTTAATATGGTCACTGTGCTGATTGCTGATTGACAAATTGTTTGTTACATTCGTAACCAGGTATAACCCTGTGCTTTGGGGAGTTCCTAAGGGTAGCTATGCTACCAACCCCAATGGTTCTTGTCGTACTCTTGAGTTCCGAAAGATGGTTCAGGTGCTGCGTTTATGTCTAATATGCTCCATGTTTTTTGTACTATGAGAGCTGTAGATTTGTAATGCTATATGTATATTTTTTTTTTATAGCTGCTTCGTTTTTTTCCCCCGAGAGACTAATTGCTCCATTTTGTGTTTCATCTTAATTGCAGTCACTTAATCGCATTGGACTTCGTGTTGTTTTGGATGTTGTGTATAATCATTTGCATGGAAGTGGACCGCATGGTGACAACTCTGTGCTTGACAAGGTCACATTTAAGTTTCATGTTCCTTGTAAACAACTAAACACAAGTAGTTTGTGGCATGTTGTGAGTAAACCACATTTTAATTTGTTTTCAAGATTAGTTACTAACATGTTTTCTTTTGTAGGTTGTTCCAGGATACTATCTGCGAAGGAATTTTGATGGATATATTGAGAACAGCACATGTGTAAACAATACTGCCAGTGAGCATTTTATGGTTGAGCGCTTGATCGTTGATGATATTCTATGTTGGGCAGTTGATTACAAGGTGAATCCATTGCCTTCGAAAATAGGGCAAAATTTGGTTGATGGGTAAAACCACCTCCATAGTCGATATAAGTGCAAGCCTTATGGTAGTTATTGTTAAACAGTTTTATTCTGCACATTCACACGGTAAATAGAAGGTCATGCTAACAGGAATCTCTTTTTCATCACCTTTATTTTGGCTGTTTTCTTTTTCAGTAATACTTTCTAGATTTTGAATAAATAAATGGACTTAGTTCTTGTGCACGACTGCGTCATCAGGTTGATGGGTTCCGCTTCGACCTCATGGGCCATATAATGAAAAGAACCATGGTAAGTGTAATTCTTTGGCTGGTATATATAAGAAATGCTAAAAAAGAACTCTCCAATGAATCTGTCAGAAAGATTGACGTTGGTTCTGTCTCTAGCATTTACCGGTGCATTTTCACTTGTCGTATGAGGACATATTCTCATTTGAAGTAATATTTCTATTTTCATACTGGATATCACAGCTAAAGGCACAAAGTGCTCTCCGCAGCCTAGCCAAGGATCAAAGTGGAGTGGATGGCCCTAAGATCTATATGTAAGGTTGCACCTGTTATTTAGATACATCATACTCCTTAAACATATTTTATATGGTTCTAGGCCGTCTATATATCTTCTATTTAATCTTTTTTCTTTTAGATCCCATCAAGTAGGCTCATAAGCTTCTTTTGTCAGATATGGGGAAGGATGGGACTTTGGTGAAGTAGCTAAAAATGGGCGCGGAGTAAATGCATCACAGTTCAACATTTGTGGGACCAGTATTGGAAGGCAATTCTCTTGTCACTTTTCTTCATTTTCCGCTCTCGTATGCTTGGTTCGTATTGGTAGTTCTTACTCAAAACCATGGACTCAATTTGTAAATATGACGACATAGGAAGTTGGAGTCTGTAAGCTAGGTCATTTTGGATATAAATGCTAGGATGAATGCTTTGGTGGCTCGTCCTACTCATATCCTAGCATATGATGACCAACGAGTTGGGCGTACTGTACTGCTTCTTAATTTAATAGTCTAGTGAGAAAGATCTTAGTATCAGATTAGTTGCATAACAAATAGCCGCTTGTGTAAGAATATGGGTGTTCATAACAAATATTTTTCACATCATGCGTTCTTTCTTTTATGGTCTTTTCAGCTTTAATGATCGAATGCGAGACGCGGTAATTGGTGGATCCCCTTTTGGTCACCCACTACAACAAGGTTTTGTGACAGGTCTATCTTTCCAGGTGAGAGTGTCTTCTTAAGTTTATTGGCTAGAACATATCTAAAAGTATTGCTTTCCTGGGACATTGTTATATGGTTGAATTGCTGGTATGAATTCATGAATACAAGCAGGATAGAACTTAATCAGCAACATATAGCCACAAAAATAGGTTGTGCTACCAGATTAACTAGGCGACAATTTTAGTGGATTCTTGTATCTTGGACGAAGAAACACACACGTAACTGAAGAGTTAGTGGCATTGGCTAATTTTTGAGTATTTTATTTGGTAGGGAATCTCATTTGTTATAAACCATATACATTTTAACATGATATCTCATAGTATCTCTGAACAACGGGTTCACGAGAGACTTTAGTCTGGTTTGGTTAGGTCATACCTTATATCATTGTCAAGGGTAAAAAAAATGCTCTGGACTTGTTTCTAGGTTTCATAGCAGTACCTTGAGTTTGTTAAAAGTATATCGTTTAGTGAACAGCATGTATTTCAATCTGCTCACCTTGTTCTTGTTGATATGCTTGTCAAGAATCTAACCATCTTAGCTTTTCTTCCGCTTCTTTTACAGCCTAATGGACATGACCATGGTGCGAAGATTGTTGTAGACAGCATTCTGTCAGTATCTCAGGACCACATCCAGGTGAACTTGATAATTCATGTTGATGTGAAGTTTCAAGCTCTTATGTAGAGAGTATCCCACAATCTTACAAAGTTTTAGATTTCTCATCAAAAAAAAAAAAGGTTTTACTTGCAATTTTGATTTCTATTGCGATTTACGCCTTCATTTCCAAATATATTTGCATCACTCAGGTCGCAATGGCAGGAAACTTGAGGGACTATGTTTTAACCAGTCATCAAGGAGAAGAGGTACAGCAACTAGATTACAACGGATTATTTATGTTTCTCCTGTTCTATGCTTGTGTAATAGGTCTTTGCTTCTTTACCTGCTTCTTTCCTCTTATTGTTAGGTTTTTATAGGACAATACAATCTGGTCATGTTATTCCTTTATAAGAACTGGAGACCTACCATTGAAATCTTTCAGTACATTTGAAATGTGGGGCATGTAATGGTCATATATCCTTGTAATGAGATCATTTGAATCTTCATGCGATAATGCTGCTGTTTTATAAAATAAAGGTATTTCCAATTCACAAAATCTGGTCATGTTCTTGCTTAGGTTAAGGGATCTGAAGTTCTAACTTATGATGGGTCACCGGTTGCTTATGCTCTATGTCCCTCAGAAAGTGTGAGTACAAATCCACTATTTTACTTTTCTTTTCTTTGTCCTATTAAAATATTTAAGTGAACGTAACATTTGTAATTCTTCTCCAATCTTTGTATATTATCTCAATTGGTGAAACAACAAGTTTCTAAGTAATGCGCTCCAATCTCTTACACCAAATACTTTGGAAATAAGATACTTTTGTACTTTCCAGGTTAATTATGTCTCTGCTCATGACAATGAAACATTGTTTGACATCATAAGCTTAAAGGTGTGCTTACCGTTCTTTCATGGCTCCTTTAAGATTACTATTTGGAATGTCTTTCTTGGCTTGGTACTTATACCTTTTTTTTGTTGCTATTATTTCAGACACCAATGGATATTTCTATAGATGAGAGGTGCAGGCTAAATCATTTAGCAACAAGTATAATTGCATTTTCGCAGGTGCCTTTTTTTTGCAGTAGTTACTCAACTTAATCATAATCATTTATAAAACAGAACATGATATTACTTAGTTATGACATGTTATTAAATAAAATTGCTGTTCTAGGGAGTACCATTCTTCCATTGTGGCGATGAGATGTTACGTTCAAAATCTCTTGATCGTGATTCATACAATTCTGGTGATTGGTTCAACAGGTACCCTCTTTGCTATGGTACTGATGCTATCCTGAAAAGTACTCTTATTGTGCCTCTTTCCGGATAATATATCTTGATCATTACAAAGTAGTCCTTGGTAACGTAATACACAGTTGTCATCAAGGGTCAAACCTTTCTTACCTTATGCTAACTGTAACCAATACCAGTGGGACTTCACTGCACCTGTGCGTGGCTTGTTTTGTCTCTGATTATTGGTAATTTTTGTCTATTTTAGGCTGGATTTCAGCTATAATACAAACAACTGGGCTGTTGGCCTTCCCCCCAAAGGGAAAAACGAGAGAAGCTGGCCCCTGTAAGCGTTCCCTATTTTCAGTCACCTGTTTGTTTGGATTACTAACTTATGTATTTTCATTCATCATGTCTTTTTATTCATTTAATGTATTTGATTGCTTATTATCTTGCAAATGCGTTTGGGATTTGGGTCTGAATGAACTCCTTTATTACGAAGACGCAAAACAATGTGAAATTTTGTTAGCAGGTCGACTTCATCGGAATTTTGTCTTTGACCAGCATTTGTTTCCTTTTCAGGATTAAACCAAGATTGGCAGATCCCTCTTTTAAGCCTAAAAAGAGTCATATTCTCGCTGCAGTGGAAAATTACTTGAACATGTTGAGAATTCGGTACTCTTCACCTCTCTTCCGCTTGAGGACAGGAAATGCAATCCAGGTTAGCTATTTTTTTGTGATTAGTCTGCTTTTGTTCTGTTGGCCTATTTTGGAGATAATTTTAGATAAATCTGTTTCACAAATCACATTTATTCTTAAAAAATAGGCACAGGATAAGTATCTTGGATATTAATCTAATCACTGGAGTTACCCAAACCACTCCATAACTTAAGCATTGGAATTTGATCCCATGACTTCCTGGTCACTATGACTCAGGAGTCCTACTTTCAGCAGTGATGTGAGGAAATACATAAAAAGATCTACCTGCTTCAAGGTTTGAAGAAGAAAAATCGGTCATACTCTAGCATATATGATCATTAACCAGATCAACTTTCTGGCTTCGTCTGTGAGAACATATGAAATGACCACACATACTTTCATTATCAGTTCCATCTAGAGGTATATGATGGCATAAGGTGCCAGCAAAATTGAGTAGGAGTAGCTATGCCACATGTTAGCATAAAGCAAGCTAAATTAAACTCTATGTTCTGTGAAAATGAATAAGTGGACTGCATGGGAGTAAACAATCACAGCCTGGGCTTTAAATTATATAGTTCAGGCGAGAATTTTGGAGCTGGAGTTTGCTTTCAATTTTCATAGGCTTATTTGTTTGATATTGATCTAGCTTGACATGGCAAACGTTTTACATATTAGCAAATATATAATGACTTGATTTTGTAGAGCTGTGATTAAAACTTGCCCAACTTATATGTAATCAACAAAAAATCAATACTACTAAAATTAGAATATCTAAGTAAGATGAGCTGATCATAAACAAACAACCTGAGAAAGCTTAACTTGAGCTGTCTTGAGATAACATACAAGCCATTCACGAACTGTACGAACCAAACACGTTAGAGCTCAAGCTTGGCTAAAGTCTCTAAGAACCTATTCCGAATGAGCTGGTAACAAGCTAAAGTTTATACAAATTATGAGTTGCATCGAGCTGATTTTACTGCGATAATAAAAAAATTCTAGGTTTATTCACCTTGTTGTTGTCCTTTTTTTTGTTCAGGAAAGGGTACGTTTCCACAATACGGGTCCATCGTCAGTTCCCGGACTCATAGTGATGAGCATTGAAGATGGTCATAAAGGCAGACCGGGTTTAACTCAATTAGATCCAAAGTCCGTAAATTTTATTTGTAAGATGGACTTTTCTGTTTAGCATAGCCATTAATTTGTTATTAATGCTCTTGCATTTGTTTTGATACAACAGTTACTCTTACATTGTTGTGGCCTTCAATGCTAGCCCGAAAGAGCTCACATTTACAAGCCCTGCTCTGCGTGCAAGAACTCTCGAACTACATCCCATACAGGTGACATCATGGTTAATCTATTCATTAGGAATGGAGTTATTTTTACAGGTGAAAGAGTTCTACCAAAGCAAAAATGTTTTTAAGCATTCAATAATTTTTGTGTTGGAATATTGCGCAGGTGATGTCTGGTGATGAAGTAGTCAAAAATTCAAAGTATGACGCCTTCTCTGGGAGCTTTACTGTGCCCCCAAGGACGACTTCAGTGTTTATTGAATCTCGGGAAATCTGATTATTTACCACTCCTTGTAAACTGATGTTGGAGTGACAGTAGTAATCTTGAATAAGTCAGGGGATCCGATGACCTAGCGCTTTCCGCTAGTTTGAAAGAGGTAGGTGCGATGCACAACCCCAGTAATAATATCCTTAAGTTTCAGTCTATTAAAGGGTGGTCGTTCACATTGTTGAGGAATTGCGAGGTTTCTGAATGTAGATTACTTGGATTTTTACCTGGTTATGAACCTATCTTTGTTGCAGGTGGTGAAGCACCAGACTAAGTTGCCGAATAATCATTTAGGAAAATGCTTAAATGCAGGACAGGTATTACCATCTTTACGCTTGTCTCTCTTTTATACAGTTTCTTTATTAACTCTCTGGTGCAATCTGATTTATTGGCCAAAGCATATTTGAGATCCCAGTTTCTTATATGTTTTTTTCCTCACCATATTTTGTGTAAGGCACCACAATGTCTTCCAATGGGCCGGTATGAAATAAAATATTTATAACGGGCCCATTTTGTGTCTTGATTTGATCAAAGACAAGTCATTATCTGAATTTGCACCCAATTCCTAGTTTAATATCTGGTTTATTAGGTAGCGTTTATGCAAGCAAACATCGAATCTAACTTTGGTGTACACTAGGGGCAGATGATTACTGCTCCAGTGAATCACTTCCATGGGAATGTGTTAATGTCTCTTTTCCTCTCTCTCTCAAAAGGTGGGAATATGGTATATCTTGCCGAATAGTTTTTTCTTGTCGGTCTGTCTCAGTAAACTACAAGACTCTACAATCTTTAGTTTGTCTTATTAGGATTGTACTATAAGCCAAGAATCACCCTGGATAGATGATCCTAATTGTGCAGTTTTTGGTTAGTTGGATATTAGGACGAATCAATTTATTTTTTTTATACCCAGGTCCCATCTTGGAATTAGAGTCATAGATGGGAAAGAAAAATTACAACGATTGCTAGCAGAGTCATATTTATGACTCAATTCTGTACACCAAGGCTCCTCTCTTGAAACAAATCTAGGCAAAGAAAACCTGCGTAAGGTTTTGCCATCACGATGTCTACCCAAGGAAACTGTAGTAGAAGTGTATTAGAAGTGTCGAGTAAAGATCTACTTTAGAAGTTTCTCGGGAGTTCTTAAAATTTGTATATTGAGTGCGATTTGTATGTTATATTATAATTTAATATAAACTTGTAAACAAACAAACTTTGTTTTCCTTCATATAATATAATAGGAGAGCTAGCTCATTTTGTTTGGAGATTATGTAGAATACATCGTACTGACAGCACATATCTTCAAAACAATCAGCGAAATTTTAAGCTTTTATTTTGACTTTTAGTGAAGAACACATCTTAATCTTAATTAGTATCCCTCGCAATCCGAAAAAAATAATCTTTGATGACTTATTGGAGTAGGCTAGTAGATAGGTGTATTTTCAGTCCAGAGTTTGATTCAGTTTATCTTATGGACCACTTGTATCCCTTGCCATACTCCGGATATTCAGTCGGTTGTTCCTTCTTCTGCAAAACTGAATCTCACGTCAGTTGTATGTTTCACTAGAATGTGAGATAGTATGCTGATACTAATAATAATTATATATGCTTAGTAGTTGGTTGTATGTTTTACTAGAATGTGAGTTGATAGTATGCTGATACTAATTATTATATATGCTTAGATCAAACAAAACGTAGTGAGGTTGATAGGATTCACAAAGTGATCAAGTAGAGAGCAGGTGTGAGAAATGATCTACCTCTTTTATGAAAGGAAACTTTGTAGTAATTACTGTCTGCGACCTTACGAACATGCTGTCGGGGAAATCGCTTTCTTGATGAGCTTATTAGATACTGTAATTGATTTTAAAGAACCTTCTTTTTTAATTTTCAATGCAACTGAACCCTCTCCAGAAGCTGATTGAATTATGGGCCCTTGAATTATTGAACCTGCCGATCAAGGAATTATACCATTTTTAGATTCTCATTGAACTATTTTCACTGGTAAGTGAATGAATTATTTGAACCTGCTGACCAAGCAATTATACCATTATAAGATTTCTATTGAACTATTTTTGTTTCAAATATGCAGGTCTTGATTTGATTATTACTATCCCGTAGCCATTGGGTTCAAAAATTAAGCAAGAAAAAACTCAGATATAATCTTGTTTTATTTATTATTAGTCCAAGTTTTGTCTGTGCGTATTAGACCTTTTAATATCCA
>JAJJMA010023883.1:32572-45873 GCA_023529015.1 Papaver nudicaule
TAGCCAAAATCAGGAAATAAACTTTAGGTGGAATGAGAGAGTTACCTACCAGTGAGTTGAAGTCGCAATTATGACCTTCTTCACTTGCCAGTAAGTTTTATAGAGTCTTTACAGTAAAGTCAGGAGTGAAAGAATCATTCTCCCTATTCAAAGTAGTACAAATGCTAATATCATTCTTGAACTCTAGCAGCTCAGTGTTCTCTGCAGCGTTCAAGTTGTGGTAAAACGAGAAATTCCACCTCTCATCAGTTTGCATATCTGCTATAGAAACTAGCTTTGTGCTGCATGCCTTGTATAGTCGAGCGTATTTTACAGAAAATGCCTCATTACCCATCCATATATCCTCCCAGAATCTTGTGAACTGACCATTATTCACCTTCAAAGTGACTACACTCCTGAAATCCGTGGTTGCTTTGCTGATATCCATTTACATGCTCCGACCAATGGTATCCTTATAAGTTAGAGGAATTAAAAACTTGTTCTCTGATTTCATATTCTCTTGAATGATTCTTCTCCACAAAGCCTTTGGTTCTTCAGAGTATCTCCAATGCCATTTGGCAAGCAACGACCTGTTCTCTCAATTACCACATCCCATATAGCTTCATTCCTTCTAGTAGCACCAATTGGCATACCTAAATAAATTGTGGGTAGCTTATCAATTTTGCATCCCAATTCTAACTTCAGCTCATTAATTACGTCATCTGCTCTAATACTTATCATACAACTCTTCTCAAGGTTCAGTTTAAGGCCCGTTAGAACCTCAAACATAATTAGGATCACATGAAGTCTTCTTATCTGTTCCTTATTTTCATTAATAAAATTCAGAGTGTCGTCTGCAAATTGAAGATGAGAAATAATAGTACCTCCTTCTACTACTTGAAACCCTTTGATTTTCTTCAACCTCAGTGCCTCATCAATGAGCCTAGATAAAACCTCAACCACCAAAAGAAATAAGAAAGGTGATAAGAGTCACCTTGTCTAATGCCCATAGAGGGTTTAATTTTGGAAGTTGCCACCCCATTGACCAACACAGAGAATTGAGCATCAGTGACACACCATTGCATCCACCTGATCCACATCTCACCAAACTCATTCTTCCTTAGAATAGCAAACAAAGAATTCCAGTTAACCTTGTCGAAAGCCTTTTCCATATCAATCTTACAAAGAATTTCAGGTTTCTTATGTTTTCATCTACTATCCACACATTCGTTTGCAATAAGGACTCCATCTATAACTTGTCTATCCTTAATAAAATCACCTTGTGAACTAGATATCAACGAAGGCATAACAAGTTTCAGTCTCTCCGCTAAAAAACTTTGAGATTATCTTGTAAAAGCTGGGAATCAAACTGATTGGTCTAAAGTCTTTTGGAGTTGCAGAGTCCTCCTTCTTCCGAATGAGTTTAATGAAAAACATATTCAGCCGCCAATCAACCTTATCTTTAAGATAAAATTCATTAATGGATTTCATCAAATCAATGGACTCCATCCAGCCGCCAATAATACTCCAACAATGCTTGTAAAACTCAATGATGAAACCATCTGGCCCTGGCGCCTTGTTCTTACCACATCATTTAATCACCCCAAAAACTTCATATTCATCAAAAGGTCTTTCTAGCCACCCATATTAGTCCAAAGTTAACTTTTGAAAAGAAAATTTATGAAAGTTTGGAGATAAGGAATTAGAGGATGTGAAAAACTCAGTTAAATATTTCACATCTCTTCTTTAATCACATCTTGATTAAACACATCAAATCCATTGACAACAAGCTTAGCTAGAGATACTACACCTTTTTCTCTTTGCATTTGCAATTATGTGGAAGTACCTAGTATTCTTGTCACCTTCTTTGAACCCCTGCACCTTGGCTCTTTGATAGGCCATTCTTGCTCTAGCTGTCTTCAAATTATTGACCTTCAACATAGTCTTAGTTCTCTCTTCCTTTTGAATAGTAGAAAGAGCCCCATATTCCTTCAATAAGTTCAACCTCCCTATAAATTCATTTAATAAATATTCTTGCTTATTAAAATCACCAAAAGTGTTTCTACTCCAGGCTTTAATAAAGAACTTCAAGTTTTGAAGTTTCCTGAAGAAGATATAACTTGGAGTGCAACAAACTTCGTATTCCTCCACCAAGTCTCAACTAAACCTAAGAAATCCTAATGAAGAATCCAATGATGTTCAATCTTAAAGTAAGATTTAACAATAAAATAAGGAGTCAAATCAATAAGAATTGGGATTATGATCTGAAATTGTTCTCACCAACGCCGTCTGCATTGCATTAGAGAAGTAGGTATTAAAAGAAGTACAAATCAACACTCTATCCAACCTGCAGAGAAGCGGATCATCTTGATTATCTGTCCAAGTGAAAGCTCCCCCATTAAGAGGTAAGCAATGATCTTCTGATCAAAAATAAAATTATTAAGAAAGGTTTTATTCCTTGCATCTGTTCCTGGCCTATTTATCTCTTCATAAGATCTTACTGCATTAAAATCACCTATTGAACACCAAGGTTCAGTTATCCTCTTCTAATATTCGTAAGATCATGCCAAAAATCCTCTCTCAAATCATAATCACATGGAGAGTAGGCATTAGTCGTGATGAAAGTGAAACCGGTAGCCTTGAATTTGAAAAGAAATGAAATAGAATAGAAACCCAAGTTTTCATCAACTTTCTTCAGAATATCAGAGTCCCATATCATAAGAAGACCACCACTATTGCCACAACTTCCTCTCGAAGGAACGTAACTTCATTGGGAATCAGAATCATACCATAACTGACGAACAAACCAGCTACTCATTTTCATGATTTTTGTTTCCTGCATATTGCATATCAAGCTTTTGTGAGCCATGTTTAAATCTCTAACCGCCACCTTCTTGTCGTATGCATTCAGTCCACGTATATTCCATGAAAGAATTTTAGTAAACATTACCAACATCTTCTCCTTTGGAACTTACTTCCTATTCTTCATTAACCTCTTCTGTAGCACCCTCCTCATTAGTAGAAGCACTGAACTCGCTATTATGCTGCACTTTCTAACCAGCAACAATTGTGTCATAGCGAACTTTGTAACTTCGCAAAATCTCTTCCACCACTAATCCTGCTTGAGCCTCATCTTCTTTTTTCAATCCCCTTACTCTGCTACACAATTCTGGCATTAGCTTTGAAGTCGGAAAAATCACTTCATTTGTATCCACCTTCGAATTTTGAATGTTCTCCAGATTTATGAAGATTCTATCACCTCGGGAAGAAAAGAAAATGCTCTCTTCACTCTCCACACCTTCCTCCGCCACAACTGAAGTAATGCTTGGAACACTTTCAGCACCATGAGTTTCAGTTGTCAATGTACCGCTACTGGCAACACCAGGAACCTTTTCTGCACCTTGTATTTTAGTCCACACTGCACCACAATTGATAGCACCAGGAATACTTTTTGCACCACGTATTTCAGTCCTCTGCCCCACAACTGACAGCACCAGAACTGACTGTTGGACCCCGAACGCCTGAATTTATACCATTGAGCTACAACTGCACATGTATTAGGAATTGTCACCGCTCCTTCCATACCATTCCTCTAACCCATCATCTGATTTAGGACCCCAAAATTGTTTACATGTAAATAATTAGTGAAAGAAAGTAGAAAATGAATTCGACCAATTTGTAAATAGTGAAATGAAAGTAGGCATTTAGTGGAAAATGAATTACTATACTATCCTATTGTAGATACCCTTTTTTTTTAAACAATTTTGGAGGATAAAGTGATCAATGGTCTAGATGATTGTAGAGATGTAAAGGTTGGATTAAGTTAAATTTGTATCAAATTGCTATTATACCCCTAACATATTTACATAAAGTGTGCATATAATTTAATTATGAAAATATGGGTAAAATCGTCCAATAAATTTACAACTTCATTAAAGGGTCTTCTCTGTATATATTAGAATATATGTACACATCACTGTATGAGACGAAGGTCTACCGTTTTCTGAACCCTCGTTTCACCTTTTTGACCATTGAGATTTTGTCAAACTTAGACCAATTAATAAAGCCACAACAACTTATAGAAATCAAACATAAATATTAAATCAACATCAAATAATCAAATTGTATCAAGATTAAACATCCAAATTGAATCAAGATCAAATAAAATAATTGAATTAAGATCAAATCTCCAAATTGAATAAAGATCAGACACACAACAACCACTAAATAAGAAAAAAGATTGAAAAAAATAATGAATTAAGGGTTCTTGAGCTTAACCCGTAGAAGGCGAAATTGGCGTAATGCATACACCACTAAATGAATGTTAAAATATACGCTAATCCTTCATGAAATAATAAGATTTACATACATCCCTACATACGTCTTATTGTAGTTTATATCAGTTAGCAAACTTTCGTGGTCTAGGAGAGAAATATCTAGGCACACCCATAAAATTTCAAAAGTCTAAGATACAAACCCATATGGGTATTCTCAAGTCTACTGATGCTTGAATAGATTCTTTGTCTACTAAGCTTCTTTTCCCGGCGCGGAAAGAACCTCCCTTGTAAAACATGTGGGTCAAGTCATTCCTTTGTATCAAATGTCTGGGTTTCTTATCCCTAAAGACCTTTTTAAATAGATGGACACTCACCTTATGAAGATCTGGTGGGGTGAATCTCAGGACCCTCAAGATAAAAAGAACTTTATCTCCTTGGTTGGGAGAAGATTTTTCCTCAAGAATCTTAAGGTGGCCTTGGTTTTAGGAAAGCTAAGCTCAACAACTTAGTCATGTTAGCTAGAAATGCATGGAAGCTTGTTAAGAACCCTGACTCCCTTCTTAGCTCTATCCTTAAAGCCAAGTATTTCCCCATACTGATTTTCTAAATGCCTCTTGTCCTAAAGCTTGTTCTTGGACTTGGAGATGCACCTTGTAACATTAAGAACCTCATAAAACCTTTTATTTCATGGATTGTGGGTGATAGAAAATTCATATATCCTTGGTGAGATAAATGGATCCCATATATAGATGTTGCTACCCCTAATCCCTTGGTTCCACCCTCACTTTCTCTTAAAGTGGATTACTTCACTGATGAACATACTAGGAGTTGGAATTTATCTAGACTTGAAACACACTTTGATAATGCTGATAAAAGGGTTAATTACTCCTGATAAAAGGGTTTGGGAGCTTTCAAAGAATGGCAGATTTAGTTCTAAATTTGCATACCTGGGTCTCAGAGATATTAGATCAAGCCCTGCTAGTGTTCTTTGGAAGTCTTTTTGGAAAGTTAAAGATGCTTATAGGATTCAACTCTTCCTTTAGAAAACTGCTCGTAATGCTTTATTTGTGCATACTATGATTAATTCTAGAATAAGTATCCCCAAGTGTTATTTGCCCCAGATGTTGTACATGTGATGAAAATATTATGCATGCTTTTGTGTTATGTCCCTTCCCTTCCAAGTTTGGGATGACTCACCTTTGAAAATTCACACTGCTAGTTTTCGCAATGTTTCATTCCTAGATTTGCTCTATTTTTTCCTAGTTAGTAAGCATATTACTTTGCCTGATGTGTCTAGACCCTTATTTGGTGATATTTTGTGGCCCCTTTGATGTAGTAAAAATACTCTTCTATATGAAGGAAAGTCTATTAATATGTTTGTTGTTATTGCTAGAGCCATATACATGGTTATTGTTAGAACCCCTTCGCTATCACCTAGTACCCATGTAAATGTCATTAGTTTGGATCGTTGGATTTCCCCTTGTATTGGCTGGTTTAAAGGAAATACAGATGGTGCCACTGACCCTCTAACTTTGGCTACTGGTTCAGGCTTTGTGATCACAGATGCTGTCAGAAAAGTCACCTTTTGTGCTGCCCTGCATTTCTGCCTCAAGATCTCCAGAAGAAGTTAATTTGGGCCCTCCTGAAGAAAGCAGAGGAGCAGAAATTGTCTAATCTTATTGTTGAAAGTGGTGCTAAAGACCTAATTGATCAGTTTTCTACTGGCTGTTTTAATAGTGATCATATGGATGATGCTATTTATAAAGACATTCAAACTCTGTTAGCTAGTTTAGTTGCTTGTATTTTTACTTATGTACCTAGAATTTGTAATGGAGTCGCGCACTCCTTAGCACAATGGGGTAAGATTCATTCTTGATCTATGTTGTGGTCGTGTTCTCCAATTTGACTTTTGTCGATTGTTGAAGTCGATCGGTAGCCTTTTTCAAGGCTTATGTCTATAAAAAAATAAAATAAAGTTAGCAAACTTTCAATATATTTTTCCAGATTTGAGATATATTATTCAAACGATCATATCTGCTTAACTACTAAACCAAATTATGCAAATGATACTAAACTGAAAGTAAGAGACGGTCTTCTAAAATTTTACTGGAACCATATGGCATTTTACGGAAGTGAGGGTGGACCTCCCATCCCAAAACACAAAATTATTACCAATTAAGACATTGCCTTTAACTCGACGTTAAAAACGCAACAATATTCATCCATAAGTGTTAATAGGATTATTTTTTGTCTTATTTCTTTTTGGAAATCAAAGGTTAAGATATCCAGATTAAATAAAACATTTTTTTAGAAACCTTTTTTTTTTTTTTTTTTTTTTTTGGTTTTGACACAGCACGCGGGGTTAAGGAGACCCCAACCAAACAAAGAAACTAACAACAACAACAATCAAAACCAAAAAACAACAAAAGCAAACAAAAGAAAAATAGGTCAGCCACTACTTCCTCCAGTAAACTGTACCAGCTTTGTCAGCAGCAAGGATTTCTCTAAAATCCGGACTATACTTTTCAATTCTAAGATATATATATTTTAATTTGGGGCACCTAAAAAACCATAAAAATCCAACTAAACACAACTCGAAACTCTATAATAGCTAGCGATTGTTCTTAGGGCTTGAACTATCACTCTATTATAGCTCGAAACTCTATTATAACCATTAGTTATGTTGGTATGCTTTACAGGTATACTAAGATTACAGGATACACATGGGATAGATTCAATACACATTCTATCACAATGGTTTGCTTGCAAATCAATGTAGGAGAATTGTGAATATAAGTAGTAATACTCTAAAGCGATTATGCTTGATTATAGTTCAGAACGTAACTACGTCAAAGTATGGAAATTGGCCCAGCCCAAGTACTTCGAGCGGATCAAGTTAAACCCTAACTTGAGAATAGGCAGTTCGCGAGCTGGTTCGAGACACGAGTTTTGGATTTTCCTCCTGAGTCCATAAAGTTGAGATTGTATGCGTACATGTACGTGAACAAAACCTCCGGCCTTTTAGCCTGTATTTTAAGGGCAAGCAGTTCGGGAACCTTTTGGTAATTATTTTCGAATATTCACGCGGCGTTTAACAGAGACTCCTGAATCTCACAGATATACTAGATCCTTATCGAGTATATCCTACGCGGTCTATCTAACAAATCTCAATGGTTCAATTAAATTTTAGTTGTTCACTCTTGCGTTGAAATCATATCTTGAAGTAGCTTAAGAGCTATCAAACTACTTAGTGATAAACTCTAATCGGATTCCATGTGTGATTAAACTCTGATACTTTGTGTGCAAGAAAAATAACATGCTCGTTTACATGGTCATTATCTATCTTGTATCACAAGCAATCTATTGCTTTATTCACAACCTATCCTATTGAATGCTATAAATAGAGGACTCCAGAACGAAAACCACAAGCATCAACCAAACTTAAAATACCTCTGTGGAATTCTACGTAAACTCTTTACACTTCGGTGTAAGCTTGTTGTGGGAGTCGTTCTATATTAGGTAGCAATTTCTTTGTGGCATTTACCTAACGACTATAGAAGGCTTCACTTGAGAGTTGTGAAGCACATGTAGGCGATAACATACCTTTGTGGTAATTATCAAAGTAACATGTAACCTTGGTAGCTTCAGCTTGTTTTTGTATATTATACGGTCTTTCTCTTCTGCAATAAGGCCTTTCAAGAACAGGTAAACGATAATAAGGTTGAAAGAAACAAGGTACAGCTCCAACTTCGTGTTATAAGACCTAGTTAGCTCCGGTTGTGTAATTAGTTTCTCTTTGATTCTTTCCATAACTGAGGTAGAGACAAGTTAGGCATAGTTTACTTGATTTACATGTCATCCCTAACTTGTAAGTAGATTTCTGTATAACCTTGATCATATCTAAAGGAAGTCACTTTCGGGTGCTAATCTGTTAGAGGACGGATATGACACCGGTATTCTCTGTTGCAAAGCAGATTGAGTACCTGAAGCCTTTAATAGTGGTTAAATCAAATCCTAGTCCTGTGAAGGACCTCAGCTAGGGGAATCAAGTGCGTAGATTCTTGCGAGATCCAAGATACGTAAGGAGCACGACGGTAACTGATTCGCTTGGGTGGCTTGAGTGGGTCTCATCTACATCCCGGATCGAAGTATGATAGTAGGGTAATGTTTGTAGACAACTTAATATTGTGCGGTGTTCAAAATTGGACTAGGTCCCGGGGTTTTCTGCTGGATTGCGGTCTCCTCATTAACAAAACTTATGGTGTCTTGTGTGTTTTGCTATCCGCATTATATTTTTGATTATATTATTAAAGCAACACAATTGGCATGTTATTAACCTCCAGTTAATTCTCAATCCTTTCGAGGGATTCACCAAGACTTGTCTTGTGTCGGAATTGATCAAGTTACACATATTTGGATATTGATTTTTGAGTTCTTCATATCTTACCATAGACCCACGAACCTAAAAATTTTGTTGTGTATTTCGGGACCCCTGTTTTTTCAGAAACGCACGAGAAAAAGAAATTTATCAAAGAATATGTTCGTTTTTGAAGTTTAAAATAAAAGGCAAAAATGTTTTTTCACTTGTAAAGAAAATAAGCACGTGAAAGCGTACAAAAATTGTCTATGGGAATCAAACCAACATCTACATGGCTAAAAAACCATGTGCTCTACTGTTTGAGCTAAGACAACAATAAAAACCTACCCATTTGAGCCAAGATAATACATGATGAAGAACCAAAGATAATCACAGCAAAAATGGAGAGAAATTAAAATCTGGATAGGGAACATATCTTTTTTGTGCAAAGCAATCCAAGACAGATAATGTAGTACCAATCCATTTTCCCTGCCAACTATATTCGATCAAACACAAGAACAAAGCCCACATGAGTTGGATCGTAAAGATCAATTCCAACAAAGACAAGTCTTTGTGAATTCCTCAGAAGGATTGGGAATTAACTGCAAGTTAATAACGTACAAATTGTGTTATTTTAATCATATAATTAGAGATATACTGCGTAAACTAAAGCGACACAAGACACCAGAAGTTTTGTTAACGAGGAAACCGCAATCCAGCAGAAAAACCACGGGATAGTCCAGTTTGAACAACACATATTATTAAGTTGTCTACAAATACTAGCCTACTATCAGACTTCGGACTGGGATGTAGATAGGACCAACTCAATCCCTATAAGAGAATCATTTACTGTTGCACTCCTTCGGTCTCTTGGATCTCGCAAGACCCTACACACTTTATTCCCTCAGCAGACGTCCTTTACAGGCCTATGAGTTGCTTTAGCCGCTGCTACAGAATTTTGGTACTCAATCCGCTTTTCAACAGAGAATACCAATGTCTTATCTGTCCTCCAACAGATTAACACTTGCAAGTGACTTACTTTAGATATTATCAAGGTTATACAAAAATCTCTTATACAAGTTAGGGATAACACGTAAATCAAGTAAACGATGCCTCTCTTGTATATACCTCAATTGTGAAAAGAATTAGAAAACCAATTCTTACACAATTGGATCTAACTAGGTCTTACAACACCGAGTGCAGCCGTACGTTGCTTCTATCAACCTTATAGTTGATTAAATGTTCTTAAATGACCATATTGCAAAAGAGAATGACTATAGAATAGAAAAGAACGAGTATAATCTACCATGGTTATAGGACCAGATAATTACCACAAAGGCAAATATCTACATGTGCTCAAAACTTTCAAGTGAAGTCTTTTCTATAGTCGTATGCCAATTCCACGAAGTAATTTATACCTATAGAGGACGACTCTACACAACAAGCTTACACAGAAGTGCGAAGAGTTTTCACAGAATTCTAGTGATTCTAACGACTGCTTGATGGTTTTGGTTTTCTTTCTAGAGTCCTCTATTTATAGAATTCAATAAGATAGGTCGCTTAGGAATAAAGAAATAGATTCCTTGTCCTACAAGTTAGCCGTGACCGCACAAACGAACCAGTTACTTAACTTGCACACTAAGCAATCACAGTTAATCACACATGGAAACCAATTAGAGTATATCACCAAGTAGTTTGGTAGAGGATAACTACTTCAAAGATATGATCTCAACACAAGAGTGGCCAACTGAATACTTATTGAACTATTGAGAATCGATAAGTGAACCGCGCAAAATATTCTCTTTGAAGATCTAGTTCACCTATTTATGAGATCTAGGAGTCTCGTGCTAAACCGAGTAAAAAAGGTACGCATCACGGTTCGCGGACCGTTTGTCACTTTGGTCTTCAGAAGGAAATTCCGGAGACCAGGTTCGAGAGTAGGTTCACGTACCTAGTGACGTTTAGCCGTATCTTCTCTGTAGTACGTGGGTGGGCAAGTTTCCGTACTTAGACATTATTTTTCTTTAAGTCATAATATGTTAATACCCGCTCTAGAGTATACTCCAAGATTTAGCATTCTCCTACATTGATTTGCAAGCAAACCATTGTGATGGAAAGTGTATTGAATCTTGCTCATAAGAGCAAGCACAATGGTGCACTAAGCCTTCCTTAGATTTTGGTCATCTAGGGAAGGCATCTTTGGCTAAAAAAGTAAGTACTATGGCCTTAGCTACAATGGGGCGAAGACTAAGTTCCCACAGGGGTAATAACCAGAGACTGAGTTCCCGCAGGGGATAATCAGCGGAGACTGAGTTCCCGCATAGAGATGGCATCAGCGGAGACTGAGTTCTCGCATAAAGATGGCATCTCTACTTGGCACGTGTAGCACCAACTAGAGAAATCCCAAGGATTCTCTAGATTATAGAGATATCCTCCACCATAGTGGTTGGCCTTCCCTAAATTGTGGGGAATTTTCTACAATCTAGAGACCATAGTGTTTGCTCTAAGTATCATATAACCGTAGTACACTTGAAAAGTATACTAACCCAAACTTGTGTCGTGTAGATGGGAATTCTTCTCAATAAACTATCAATACTAAAGTCGCCGACTAGATAGAAAAGGTAGAATCGAAGAGTCCGTAAATCGCAACTTCTACTAACCTTTGTGTTGATGAAGATGTAAAGATGTCTGCGTGATTAAGCTCCAGTTTTCATCTTCAAGGTCTTACCTATTTAATCTAATTCCCGTATCTGAAATCTGACTTTAGTAGACTAAAATCTAGAATTGTGTTTTGCCATCTAAACTTGACAACTAACTTGACATACCAATGTTACTTAAGTTTGAGCGAGTAGTGGTCGAACACGTCAGAATGCTAGATGTTGGTTCAATCCAACTCTCGCATGATCCATGAGGAACACGGGTTCTTGGCTATCGAAAGGGGTACCAACCTTGGATAACTTGGTTTATGCGCACACAAACGCTTGAAGGTACAAACAAGTTACTAATGTTTTTTTTTTTTGAATGAACGTTACCAATGTTTTTCAGGTTTAGTTTCAGCTACTCATGTGGAGGTATCAACTCAGGCAAAAACCATGTACAATTTGGAGTTCTTAATACGTGCACGGACCAGCATCCTTCCTTATTGTGATAACGACGACTGAACCAGATTACTTTTGAGAATAATCAATAAATCTTCAATCACTACTGCACTTTTTTTCGGAGTCTATTAGGATCACACACCTATGGTACTCATCAACAATTGGAGTTGTCTTGTGGCAAGTCGTGACAGAGGGGATAACAAGTTAACAACCCTCGACCTCTATCATCACCTTCCTGCGATTACCCATTAGAAGTATTATCAACTAAGGATCGAGACAGTCTCTAGCGTTACAAATATCCTTAAAGCAACAACAATCGTATAGAACTCAATCGGCCGAGACAAAGAGACAAAGCCTATGAGTTTTACTATGTTTTCTACACTCACATGTTGTAACTGGTTCCAAAAAGAAAGTGTGGAGCATTGTAATAGCTAGTGAGTTCCAAATTTGTGAACTCCACTTGCTACTAAATAAAGCACTTAAATTTCAACAAAAAAAAAAAAAAAAAACTTTCTGTTGCCAGGCTTCTTTCTAAATCTTGTAATTTTGTTGATTTTTTTTTTTTTTAAAAAAAAAAAAAAAAAAAAAAAAAATTTAGTCGGACGCACATTCGGGCATGCTATTACTTGATGACATTCTAAAACGTGATTAATCCAAAAAGGATGTGAAGATGGAAATGATTTTTGTGTTTGCGTTCTGTTTTTTTTTCTTAGGTAAAAACTTTTATGTAGTAGCCTAGAAAAAGGTGGTGAATGGGCAATTCTTTTGTTTCTTAGAAACAAGAAAGAATGGATGTCACAATCTCGAGGAGTTATGGGACCCGAAGTAATCACATGGGATGGTGGTAGCAACAGCAAGAGATCAAAAAATCAAGATCTCTTACTATCTTGTTCTTAAAGTCTTGACAATTATAGAAATCAACATTGGATATTTTGTACAAGCATATCCAAAATATCTCAAGAATCAAAACAACTATGGATTTCTATACAGGGCGGATTCAGATAGCTGATGGCAGTAATTGCATTCCTTCTTTGTCCTTATGATTTATGTTTCGGAGCTGCTACAGGCGGCCCAAAAAAGGGTGCCCGAAAACGGACCATGATGTGGCACCATCAAGGTCCGTAGGATTAGCAGGGGGGGTTTTGTGTGGTGGATTTTCGATGGTGGGACCCACACTTTCTCTCTTCTCACTCTCTATTTTTCTTGGTCCGTTTTTGGGCAGGCACTATTCCGGGCCGCGTTTAGCTTTTTCGTTTATGTTTGCAGGGTGGATGGAAAAAGTTATGGGAATGTGAAGCCGAAATTTTTATGGTAAAGCCTCGTATTCATAATAGTTTCATTGCACGTGCCTCTAGTCCAAATTAACCAACACCTCCGCTCTACCTCCCACTTTCTGCCACGTCTCTCTATCCTCTCTCTTTCTCCTACTAGGTGTAACTACTAGGTGTTGCCCCCTTTTTCCCCCCTCTTCCATCGCCCATTATGTGGCACTCACAACTACCATAAATTTCCTCCCAACCCCACCCAACCAAGATTTATAGGGGTCCACTCATTAGCCTTAGTCTTATGGAGCCAATCTAGTATACTAGA
>JAJJMA010023901.1:0-11265 GCA_023529015.1 Papaver nudicaule
TCGAATGTGGTAGAACGACATACGAACTATCAAGATCGAAGCTCCGACTGATTTCTAACCTAAAATTTATAAGAATCCATCATCGAAACTGATAAATATGGAGCTCAGGTGCCGATTCGAGCTTCGAATGTGGTAGAACGACATACGAACTATCAAGATCGAAGCTTCGAGTGACGTGTTTACCATAATACCCTTGCCAATTTATATGTAACGTGCATTTATTGTATTTTTAATAGGGATAAAATGGTAAAATCAAATTTTTTTGGCACATCAAATTACTAATATACCCTAATCTATTTTATTGAAGTGTGCATATAATTTACCAAAATAGGGGCAAAATTGGAATATAAATTTACAGCTTCACTAAGGGGTGTTGCTTTTGGTGTTCGAATGGTCATTGACAACCCTTAATAAGGGTTGTCGTAGATGCACCGAACACCAAACACCGAACACCAAACACCGAACACCCAACACCGAACACCAAACAGTCCATCTTAACCGTCCATTTCAATCTCAACCGTCCATTAACCGTCCATCATAGCCGTCCATTTCAATCTCAACCGTTTATCTAAACTTCTCGAGCGTATCACCTTATCTTATCTTCACCACATCCTTTCTTTTTTGTTTACCTTATCTTCCCTCTCGACCACCTCACCTTCTCTTCTTTCTTTTCCTCTTCTTCTTTCAAACCAGATCGAGCTTCTCCATCAACAGATCGAGGTTCTTAAGCTCTGTTAACATCATCAACTAATCGAGATTCTCCATCAACAAATCGATCTTCTTGGGCTCTGTTAACATCATAAAAAAATCGAGCTTCTCTATCAAAAGATTGAGCTTCTTAAGTTCTGTTAACATCAACAGGTCTGTAACTGATTGCGTTATATTTTGATGATTTTGATATTTAGTTATCAGTTGCATTAAATTATGATGATTGGGTTGCATTAAATTTTGATGATTGGGTTGAATTAAATTTTTGGAACTGCATTTATTATGTTAGTTGAGTTTAATTTTCGAGCTTCTTTTGCAGGATTAGTTGGTGTTCAAATCAGATAATTATGGTGCTCAAATCATAATTTATCAGGGTGCTCAAATCAGATAATTAGCTTGAGAAAAAGCCAAATCAGATAGGTAGTTCAGTTTGTGTCTGATTTTAATTTTGATGATTGGGTTAATTGTCTTGGTAGTTGAGTTTAATTTTGATAATTGCGTCTGTAATTTTGAATTGAAATGATTTGTGTTATTGTCAGATTCAAGTTTTGAATTGAATTTTTAGTAAAAGAAACTTATAAGGGTCTGTAATCTTTGGTTTCCCAAATCAAATGTTGAGGACTAACTCTTAATTTTGAATCATGATTTTTCTAGATGGTGCACTTGCACAATTCATTTTGTTTCTGAACTGAATTGCTTATGTTACTTTATCTAACTATTCTTTTTTTTTTCTGTTGCGCAGGTGCGAGTTTTAGGTAGACTTCATCATCTTTCCAAATGATGAATAAAGACTGGGTTCGTTGGCCAAGGTAAAGCCAAGTCATAAGTATCTCTACAGGGTCAGAATGGCTTGTACATGCATTTTCTCCATTTGATTGTGTATGTCTCATAATGAGATTATTTCAATGTAGGGGGGGAGTTCCATACCAGGATGCAGTGAAGAAGTTCGTACATTTGGCTTGTGAGAAACTTGGAAATCCTTCTAAGCTTAGTTGTCCTTGTGTGGATTGTAAGAATCTTGCTGCACCATTTCCGCCGAAAACAGTACATTTACACTTGCTACAACGAGGTATGGATCAAACTTACACCGAGTGGGTTCTTCACAGAGAGAAGGTTAGCACTTTCAATGATGTTCATGAAGAGGGAGAAACACGTCAACGTACTTTCTATCAGATGTGGACATATGCTAATGTTGAAGGTGATGCCGAACAAGGACAAGGGGTAGCTGAACCTAGGCAGGACGATGGGTTGCCGAACCAGGACGAAGAGTTGCTGAACCAGGTTGAAGAGGCTGACTACCCATTATACCCTGATTGTAAAACACACACAAAGCTATCTATGACAATTGAGTTGTATAAGCATAAGACATTAAATGGTGTATCTCGAATGGCTTTTGACGAACTTCTCAAGACAATTGGTTCCATGCTGCCCCCAGGTCATTGTCTTCCTAAATCAACTTATGAAGTGAAGAAGTTGCTGAAAGCTTTCCAACTGACTTACGAGAAAATACATGCATGTGAAAATGATTGTTGTTTGTTTAGAAATGAGTTGAAAGATGCAGATAAGTGTCCTAAATGTCACTATTCTAGGTGGAAGGAAGACACATCTAACATGGACGATGCTGACATGATAGACAATCCCAAAAAGAAGAAACCGGTGAAGGTGCTTAGATACTTCCCCATTGTGCCGAGATTAAAGAGATTGTATAAATCAGCGGAGATGGCTCAGCAGTTGATATGGCACGCGACACATAAGAGTAAAGATGGGAAGATACGTCATCCATCGGATTCTTTGGCTTGGAAGCACATAGACACAAAGTTCCCCGAGTTTGCTTCAGAATCGCGTAATTTGCGTTTTGGGCTTGCTGCTGATGGATTTAATCCGTTTGGTGATCTTAACTCTGCCCACAGTTGTTGGCCAGTGTTGCTTGTGGTATATAATCTTCCCCCTCAGCTGTGTATGCAAGCCGAAAATATTATTTTAAGCTTGCTGATTCCAGGAAAGAAACAACCAGGCAGAGACATCGATGTATACTTGCAACCACTGATTGATGATCTGATTGAGTTGTGGGATAATGGCGTTGAGGTTTATGATTCATTTAGCAAGACAATGTTCAACTTGAAGGCATTATTGATGTGGACGATAAACGATTTTCCGTCTTATGGTAATCTATCTGGATGTACGTATAAAGGGAAGGCAGCCTGCCCTCTTTGTGGTGATAATACTCTTTCAAACTGGTTGCCTTTTAGTCGTAAGACTGTTTACATGAATCATAGGAGATTTCTACCTTTTGATCATCACCTTCGTAAGAAGAAAGCCTGCTTCAATGGAGAGATTGAGAGGCATGAAAAGCCACCTATTATGACTGGTGCTGCGGCTCTTGAACGTCAGAGCAGTATTGTGAATGATTTTGGGAAAGCGAAGCAGAACGAGGCGGAGAAAAGGAAAGATAAAGAGGAAAAGAAGAAGAATAAAAAGAATAAGCAGAATAAGAGTCGGATTAGTGCAGCAACAGGTGCAAATGGGGGTAATTCAGAGTGTGGGAAACGGAAAAGGGCAGTTGCTACTGATGCCGGTACGAGTGCTGCTGCTAGTTCTGGTGCACTTTCTGATGACCATCCAATATTCAACAAACGGTCGATATTTTTCGACTTGCCTTACTGGAAGGTAACTTCTAACCTCAAATTATCTTCTTTTCACTCTTAAATTACTATCTGCATTAATATGAGTGCTAGCTAGGTTACTTAAATATTGTTTGGTGCATCTAGAATTTATTCTGTGCCTTGCTCATATTTTTTATGTTATGTTTCTTCCTTCATAGGATTTGTTACTACGGCATAATATTGATGTTATGCATACGGAAAAAAACGTATGTGAAAGTCTCCTTGGTACTATATTGAATATAAAGGGAACCAAAGATGGCTTAAATTCCCGTAATGATCTGAAAAGTATGGGAATAAGAGAAGAATTGCATCCAAAAGACATAAATGGCAAAACTTGGCTTCCACCAGCACCATATAACTTAAGCGAGAAGGGAACAGCTACATTTTATAATAGGATGAGAAATTTGAAGGTTCCATATGGGTATAGTTCTGATCTTAGGAAGCATTTCTGGAAAGATGATTGCTTGGGTGTCCTTAAGGCTCATGATTACCATGTTCTTATGCAACAAATATTACCTGTAGCTTTGAAGGGACTTTTACCTGATGGGCCAAGTTCTGCGATTTATCGTTTATGTTCATACTTTGAAGAAATATGCCAGAGGGCAGTTGATCTCAATAGATTAATAGAACTTGAAGAAGAAATTGCTGAGACTTTGTGTATGTTGGAGATGTACTTCCCTCCATCATTTTTTGATGTGATGGTACACTTGACAATTCACCTTGCTCGAGAAGTGCGTTTATGTGGACCCGTACAATATCGTTGGATGTATCCATTTGAAAGGTATTACTTGTTTTCTTGTTTCATTACTTCTGTTTTCATTTCAAATTAGTATTAATACTTTTGTTTTCTTGTTTCATTACTTTTGTTCTCTTGTTTCATGTAAACAGAAAAAACAAATTATGTACAATGTTATAATTTCGTTGATGTAAACGGGAGTTTGGTGCTAACAATTGAAAGTTTGGTTTGTGGCAGGTATATGAAGATATTCAAACAATACGTAAAAAATTACGCACAACCTGAAGCATGTATAGCAGAGTGTTACCTGGGAATGGAGTGCGTCAGGTTTTTTGATACTCATGGGGACAAAGCAGATGGAGGAGGAGTAAATCCGAGCCGTAGTGAAGACATTCAACATGATTACACACCGGCAGGGCGTCCTCTTTCTAAAGGTGTTCAAGTGTGTATTGGTAGTGACATGCTAAAGATTGCTCATAGATATGTGTTGTTTAACACAGCAGCAATTGACCCATATAGAACGTAAGTATGACATATGTTCATTTCAAATTCTTATCAGTTAATACCTTTACGAATCTTCTTCATATAACTTTTTTTCTTATTAGAATGCATATGGAAGAGTTAAGATCTTCGGATAATGCCAGTGAAGACCAACTCCTTTCCATACACTCTAACACATTTGTAGATTGGATACGGCAAAAGGTACGTGCACCACCGCTTGGTCATTTGTTAGATGTTTGCAGTATAGATTCATTTTTCCTTAGATTTAGCCAAAGCATAGAGCTTGCACCCATTACTGTGGTCACTGGTGTTCTGCTAACTAAATGATATTTATAGGTTAAAATGCAAATTCGTCAAGGAATATCAGTATCAAATACAATAGAGTGGTTGGCACATTGTCCTTTAGAAAATTGTGTATCATATAAAGGCTTGCAAATAAATGGGTCAAGGTTTATTACCAAGGATATTCGAAGAGTCACACAAAACAGTGGTGTTTCAATTGAATCTAAATCTTTAGTTGCAGGACGGTCACAAATAAGTGGTTTCTATGGTATTTTAGAACAAATTCTCGTGTTGGACTACCATAATTTTCAAATTCCCATATTCAAATGTGACTGGGCACACACCTATTTTGGTGTCAAGCTAGAAAAAGACTTTACAATGGTCAACTTACGTCAGCATAAAAACCAATATCAGAATGATCCATTCATTTTAGCGTCACAAGCACGGCAAGTTTTCTATTCTCGAGAGTCAGATACATCAAATTGGTTTGTCATGTTAAAACCACCACCTAGGGGTTTCCATGAATTAGAGGAATACAACGAGCAGGAAGACACAAGTTGCCAACCAGTGGATCCTTCAACTCTTGTCTTACAAATGAATGACGAGACCGAGAGTTATGCAAGAACCGATGCTCAACCTATCTTAGTGGAGACGCCAAGAAGAAGAATAAGAAAAAGAAAAAGAAGTGCCACTGATGGTGTGTTTACTACTGTACTTTTTTCATTTCTACTGAATTTGGGTATTTTTTTTTCTTTCATTTTGCTTCTGATTGTATTTTTGTAATTCAATGGGTAACAGGTGGAATGCTGGCGACTGCTGTAGTGTTTTATGAAGTAGAGTTGATGTTGGAAACACAGAGCATGCAGACTGGTGGAATTTTTATGTGTTTGTATGACTTATGATACTGTTAGTATGATTTGGTCTGGACTTGTTTTGTCGTTAAAATGACATGCTATCCGTTTTTCTTTGCGACTTATAATATTGTTGGTATGATATGCTATGGTGTTTGGTTTGTCAGATACATCAACTCCGCCATGCTATCTGTTTTTCCTTACTATGCTATCTGTTTGGTTTGTCAGATAATATTGTTGGTATGATATGCTATCTGTTTGACTTATAACCCCCCCTTTTTAACTCCGCCATTGAAATGATATGTCATTTCATTGCCGGTCTCAAGCCCGGACAAAGGAGGAGAGAACAGGGGATTTATTGAGTTCTAAATTTAGATTTTCTGAAGTTGTTATGATTGCAGAAATTGGTTAATATATGTGTTGGTCTCAACTGCTGCAGTTGGCGAGAAACAGGTAACACATGCTCAATCATTGTTAGTGCAATTCATTGTTCAGTCATTGTTCAACATTTCAGTAAGAGTTCAGTCACCATTCTGATGGTCAAATCCTGTCTATGCAATTCATTGTTCAGTCATTGTACAATATGTTATGTAAGTGTTGATTGAAATGTGATTGCAGATGCCTTGTATGTTTCAGGCAAAGTGGCGCATTTGTTGCCCTTTTTTTTTTAAGCCTCAGTTGCAATTTTTCTTTCATATACAAGCAGATGCAAATAATAATCAAACACTGAAAGGTGGAAGGATGGTTGGATTGCTAGACTTGGACAGAGGAGGCTCTGGTTCGACTAACCTGAGCCTCATTTTTTTCAACACCATTTTTTTTGACAACTCTCATAAAGGTTGTGAATGGTAATCCAAAAAAAAAAGAACTAAACTTTCAATATTGTGAATTTGGAAGGATGGTTGATGACTTGTTCGAAAGCATAGAAGGCTTGGGTTCGAATCTCTCCAATAACATTTTTTGAAATGATTTTTTTTTTATCTTTAACAACCCCTATTTTGTGTTGTTATACAGTTACTCACTACCTTTATAGTATGAGTTGTTAAAGTCGAGGGTTGGCACTAGTCTTGGCAACTCTTTTCACCCAAAAAGTTGTGGTTTTGATTCTCCTCACTACTCTTTGGTCCTAAGAGTTGGACGTTTTGATCTTTGACAACCTTTCCATTGAAAATAGTTGTCAAAGATGACACCTTTAACAACCTTTTGGGACGACAGTTGTAGCTCTGCAGTTGTAGATGTATATTTTTCCCGTAGTGTGTAGTAGATACATCATTTGAATGTATATTACTAATAGAGGGTGAAGCAGATTCTGTGACGGCTGTTGACATTGAATTTTCAGCTGCAACCTCAGTGGTCTGAACTTGTAAATTTTCTTGCTGCACAATAGTTAACTGAGGTCTAGAAAAAGTAGATGAGGATAGAAGTTTAGTGGAAATGGAAGGTTGAGTAAGGGTTTGGGAGTTTACCTGTTGCTTGGCATCGAATGGGAAGCTTGATTCTACAAACCTGACGTGCCGAGAGATATAGATTCTATTGGTAGGTTGGTGAAGACACAAGTAACCTTTGTGTGCAGTATTGTATCCTATAAATGCACAAGGTAATGATCTTGGCTCAAGCTTGTTAGGTGCATATGTACGAAGACATGGGTAGCACAAACATCCAAATACTTTGAGGAAGCTATAATCAGGTGTTTTATGGAACAGCAATTCCAATGGAGTTTTATTTTCAGATTGAGAAGCTGGAAGTCTGTTGATCAGATAGCATGCTGTTTGAAATGCATAAGACCAGTAGGATTTAGGCATGGAAGCTTGAAATAAAAGAGACAAACCAGACTCTGTGATGTGCCTAATTCGTCTTTATGCTAAACCATTTTGAGCTGAGGTATGAGGACACGAAAACCTATGAATTACACCTGACTCATTTAGGAAGGCAGTGAATTTCTGATATTCACCACCATTATCTGACTGAAAAACTTTGATTTTTGTATCAGTTTGATTTTCTACCATCTTTTTGAACTGAGTGAAGACATGAAAAGCATCTGATTACGTGCAAGTGGGTATATCCAAGTATAGTGCGAGAAGACATCAAGAAACAGAATGTAATAACGAAATCCATTTGTTGATAAAACTGGTGAAACCCAAAGATCAGAAACAATCAAGCTTAACGGCTTGTCAATAACAGTTGCACTAAGAGAAAAGGGGAGTTTCTTGCTCTTGTTCAGATGACAAGAGTGACAGAACTCAAAATGCTTATTCAAAACTGGAAGGGAATTACTATAAATAACTTTGTGAACGGTCTTTACCATAGGATGACCAAGACGCTGATGCCACAATGGAAGTGATGCAGACACAAATGCAGATGGTTTTGGTAGATTTATCTCTCGAACTCCATCAAGTTTGTAGAGCCCATTGCTAATCCTGTCGCGCAACAGTGGTGCTTTCGTGTGGATATCCTTCACAACAAAGAAATCACTGTGAAACTCAAAGAATACATTGTTGTCTTTGCAAAATTTTCTAACTGATAACAGATTAGCTTTTATCTCAGGGACATGGTATATGTTGGTAAGCTGAAAGGAACGGTTATTGTGGTTAAAAGTTGCATTACCAACACTTTTAATATTCAAAGTATTACCATTGCCGACTTGGACCTGCTCAGTGCCTGCATATTCATGCTGAATCTGGAGATTGTTCAGATTTGCAGTCAGATGATGAGTAGCACCAGTATCTGTGACCCATTGATCACCACTTCCTTCTCCTGGGAAATCAATATAAGCAGCTGGTTGTCTAGGCTTTCTTGGCACAAAATTCTTCTTGAACCTGAACCAACAGTGAAGTGCATCATGGTTCATGCGAGTGCAGATCTGACATGGACCTTCTCCTTGATCATTTTGTTGAACTGGTGCTTGATTGTTGTTCTGCCTTTGTTGTTGTGGCTGCCTGTTACTTTGCTGGTTCATGTTCCTTCTCTGATCTGGTCTTTGAAAAGGCCTAGAGGAAGAACTCATAGCCACATTAGCTAATGGCTGTTGAACAAGTGCAAGTTGCTGTCCTAGCCTCATGTCATAATTCAGGAGATGTGCAAAGAATGTGTCCATGTCCATGGTTTCAATTGTGCTTAGAGATGTCACAATTGCATCATAACCATGATCAAGTCCATTCAGGATGGACTGCTGCATGTCTTCTTCACTAAGAGGATTACCAGAGGCTGCAAGAGCATCAAAAATCTTTTTAGCTGCTGAAAAATAGTCATGCATAGAGCTGTTACCTTTCTTGTGATTGTGTAACTGTCTCTTCAAATGCAGCTTATGCGCTTTGGTGTTTGGTGCATATCTTTTCTCCAAAGCTTGCCATACTTCTCTTGATGTATTTAGGCCTGTAACTCGGCCTAGAACTGCTTCAATTAAGGATGAATTAAGCCATCCTAACAAGATCTGGTCTTGTTTTTCCCACTTTGCATAGTCTGGATTAGGAACATTTGGTTGTCCCTCTGTGGTACTTGGAATTGTTGGTGGAGGTTTATTGGTTCCATCAACATAAGATTGTAGCTCATATCCTTTGAGCAATGGCTGGAATTGAGTCTTCCAGAGTAGGTAATTGGAATCGTTTAACTTGACAGTGATCAAGTGATTGAGGCTGATAGAATGAAGTTGTGAGTTTTCTGCCATTGATATGGTGGGAAGAGTTTATTTGCGTGGTTGTGGATCGGCTGGTGTGATACCAAGTTAAAGAGAGAAAATGAGATTTAATCTTCCACACACTTGTGGAGCTATTTCATTACGTATATATATGATTTCCCTTGCTAGGGTTACTGATACAATCAAGTTTTTACATTTAAGAGAATAACAAAATATGCGACAATTAAGCCAATGACTAAGGCATGGCAGTGACTGAATCTTGGCAGCTGTATTATTCAAGGATCAGCTACAATTACGCCATTGGCATAGGCTTGGCAGTTGTATCCTTAACAGCATCTGATCCATATCCTTAACACCACTGTTCTTAGGTATGAGCGTAGGCGATGAATGAATATTGGGACAGTTTTAATGGACTTTGTTTTAAAGGTTGCGACGGCACCAGAATTCTTGACAGGTCTATGCCATTAAGTTGTAGCTGGAAGTCGCATTTTGGTAAGGGAGGAAAGGCTTGCACCATACATGCATGTTGAACTAGTGGAACAACAACAAATATCTGCCTGTCTAGCTCAATTGGTAGAGCGCAAGGCTCTTAACTAGCTTGGGTTAGCCAATATGGTGGGAGGTGCCGACTTAGAGGTGTCTCTCCGCCTATAATAGGTTTTTTTTCTTTTTGCCCAACACTCGAAGAAAATCGTTTCGTGTTTGAAAGTACAAGAGCTAGAAAACCCTAATACGAAAAAAAGTAAAAAGTAGACACACTGTACGTTCGTCATACGTATCAATCCATGGAGGATTGTCCTATTGAAATCTTAGAAGACATACTATTCCGCTTACCTTTTGCAGCAGCATTACAAGCTACCAAAGTATGCAAGACTTGGAAAAATCTCCTTGCCAACAGATGTTATGGCCAGGAGGGTTTTCTTGTTTCGTACTATCTCTCCGGGAACACTGATGTGCAACTTTATTATGGAGAACAGTATGATACTTATATTCACGGTGATGACCAAGATCATCGTAATAAGATGATGAACTATTACTATGGCAGATTTGATCGAAAGTTCGGATTGCCTGATGTCGTTGTTGGATCATGCAATGGTTTGGTCTGTCTCCGCCAACGTGATCAACGCAGCGGAATCCAATATTTAATCTGCAATCCTTTAACAGAAGAATATGTCTTTGTTCCACATTTTGATTACACCAGCCTGGAAGACGTGGATGGAAAATTGGCTCACCGTGAATCTTGGTCGAGGTGTAATTCAGCATCGGATGGGTTTGGTTATTGTCACTCAACTAATGAGTACAAGGTTGTTAGGATTTACTATAGCCAAGCCGATGTGGGAAGCGTCTTAGTTTACACAGTTGGTAGTAATGAGTGGAGAAACATAGGAATCATGCAACAATGTTTAAGCTCGTCCCGTGGTATCTTTGTTAATGGAATTCTTCATTGGTTAACATTGGCCGCAAACGCAACTAATGTTTTTGGCTTTGATTTGAAAGACGAGAAGTTCCAATTGCTACCAACGGTGCCTTGCGATCTGTTTGGACTTGTCAGTAAGAGGCTCAAGTTGCTGGGAGGAAATTTGTGTTTTGTTCTGACAACTAGTTATACTGTTGAGCCCATCCAAATATGGGCATTTAAGAGAAATAATAAAAACCAGCTGGAAGAGCATGATCAGACATATGGCTACTATGACGTCAACAGTTCTTGGAATTGGATCAAGGAGTTTGGTATAACACCGTCGTTTGCTACTCATTTAGTACCCTTTGCAGTTACAAGGAGGAATCAAGTTCTGTTATGGTACTTGACTACCAATTCTCTTTATGGATATGACCCTAACGCTTCAACTTTAAACAAACTATTGGGTAACGCCATGAAATGCTCATGCATTG
>JAJJMA010023903.1:0-10864 GCA_023529015.1 Papaver nudicaule
GGTATAACAGATTAACCAACCAAAAGTTTGGTGGATTTATTACAATACAAATCTATCGAACTGAATTTTTCCCTTCACCACTCATCCGTAGGCTCGGAGTGTAAACGAAGAATTATACCTCCAACTTTTTTGAAATTCGAATGCTAACTGCTTCACGTTTTAGTTGCACCTGAAAACTTGGATCTTGCTTTTTCCAAATCCAGTGAATATTTTGAATCCCTGAGCATTTCATTGGTTGGTGTTAACATCATCAGATGAAATGAAATTAATCTTTTGTTTTACAATGACCAAACCTTGTATTTTTTTACATATGTCCCAGTTACGCCAACTACATAGGGTGTTTCTTCGATTCCATGGTATCGCAAGCTACGCCAGGCCTTGTCGACAGAATTAGATGACATGGTGATTTTGATGGTACATCCCCTGCATCATCAAAGAGAGATCCGTCAGTGAAAACAATCATTAACAGTAAAAATATAACCATTCACAGTACATGTCAGTCGCACCTCATGTTTTGTAGAGTTAGCCCGCGGACACTGTACCCATAGGGTGCTTTTCTCTTCACAGCTGGTGGAGTGCTTACACATGTCAACACACCTACACATCTGAGTATAAAGGGATTTCAGACACAATTGAATCACAGTACACCACATTTCTTAGAATTGAACAAATAAGGCGTTTGGTCTGCTTATGAACTCAGTGTGAGATGAGTGTTGGGGATGGAATTTTGAATGTCCTCCAAAATGTCATAAGTTTTAAGAAGTAATATCCATGAACAACACCAATTTGATGGTAACATATGGATAATTCAGGCATAATGGTCATCGAATTATCAAGCCATGCTTAAAGACACATCAATAGAGTAACCTTTCAAAATATAACCATGAACCATCAGTACGCAAAAAATAGCCAACACAGAATCAACAGAAAAATATGCATGTATGCTCACCTGTAGAGCAACATCCAGTAGATGCAAGCTCACACCAATGTATCTTTCGTACTACCTAGGAGCAACTCATTACCCAGGAGTACTACATTAGAAGCAACTCATTACCATAAAGCACATAGAAATTGTTTAAATTAGCTATATAAATTGAGTCAGAGTCCGTGAAGTTAGTAAAGTTAATGGTGTGTGTTCTTTCGCACTACCTAGGAGCAACTCATTACCCAGGAGTACTACATTAGAAGCAACTCATCACCATAGAGCATTTAAAAAATGGTTTAAATTAGCCATAACAGTGAGTAAAGTTAATGATCAACACTATCTTGATCAATTCAGATGGTCAATACTGATAAAATTTATCAGTTCCAACATCATTCGAGAACCAAATTCAGAAAAGCAATACCTGTTGCAGGTTATGATACTTGCAGAGTGGTCTCACTTCTTTGATTGAGCACGTGACGATTTCCTATTTCACTAAGCTACAATCCTTTAACGCACATGCATCTGACCAAAGAAAGCATCTAATTTTCTTTTCAAGAAAGACAACCAAATCAGAGGGGACCTCAAGAATGCAGATTATTCTTCATCAACACTATCTCATCAGAATTAAATATGATGCTGATTCAAAACTGCAACTAAACATAAGAAAGATAACAGAGAGGAAGAGAACTTACTTCGATGCCTGCTGACCCTTACGGTGATTCATATGTAATGCCATAGAAAACTAACCCATGTTCTCTGCCCGTTCTTTTACTTTACCCTTAATATAGATCATATCTAACATAAGACCTTCCTGGCAAAAGGTAATGTGGAAAAGGATAAATTAAAAGAAGGAGAAGTGAGCATGGATGTATGTTTCAATGCTGTTTCTGGTCCGACGAAGATGTTACACCCAATGAAGGTCTGCTGATTCATCTTCAAGGGATCATTTGGTTCTCCATCATCAAGTATTGTTTTAAACTGGAGCTCTATAAGAGTTACAGTCTGTTGACAATGAACATATTTGCAACTGGCTAATTGCAACAATCTTGGCCTGCCAGCAATACAACTACATTCAAGAATGATACAAATAGTCGTTATCTGACAGAATGAATAATTTTTTTTTTAATCATAAATGACTCAAGTATAGAATTATAAGAGGACGGAGTTAACGTGATCTACCTTTTTTTCATCAAGAACTGATAGCAACATGGTGAGGAAGTCATACACGGTGAGGAAGTCATTCTTATCGACATGGATGAGAGCTTTACCTTTCTTAACCACCACTGCAATATGGTGTGGCAGTTTAGCATACGGGCAACTGCTTACAATTAATACAATCATTAGATGGGGACTTAAACACCGATGATGGCAAGGTCCCGGTGGGATTCAAGTATAGTAATGCTAACTGGAATTTAAAAAAAAAAAAGAGAGGGTCCATGGGAAAATAACAAAGGTATCAAATTATTTATAGAGCATGGCAAATTAGGAGAAAGCAAGCAGAAACACAAATTGGTTGAAAAGGAAAGCTAAAGAAAAAAAAATTACAGAGCGACGGGGAGAACAGGATCAATTTATAGGCGCAGGTGGAATTCAAACAGACGTTTTGCATAAGAGGTGATACTGTAGAATTCAATAGGCTACACAATTCCTTCCGGGAAAAAACAAATACTACTGTTTCATGGGAGACCAAAGAAGAGGAGCAGAACGAACCAAGATTTGCGGTTACGGAGTGGAGGTGGGGGAGGAAAAGGGGGTACTTATTGCCCGGTTTAAGGAATGGGATTAATGATGCTTACGTATGGGAAATACCGTTAGATCAAATCATCGAATTCAACACTGGGAGTGATGGATAGATCCTAGCCACCACTCAGAAAATTCAAATGTATCCTGGCCGTCCCATGACTCATCAAACACTTGTGTTTTGTAAGTATATAGATAGATGTTACCCTTGATTAGTCAACCTATGCTGAAAAGCGGGAAGATGGTCAGGTGATAAACACTACCTTCTTAAGTTATGCAATGGGTATGGATACCTGCCTCTGTTTAGAACCTGACAGATTGACTACTTTTCAGCAGAACGAGGTGATTGTTGTTGACGATGGGATGATGGCGTTTTCGTTATCCGATCTTGAACGAGAGAAGGTTGCTACCGGGGGTTCAGGAAAGAACATTGTACATACTACTAGCAGAACGTGAGATCGAAGAGCTATTTTACCAGAGCTGCTGGTAAGAATGTGGCTACATCTTCCCAAGTATCCGTCGAGGAGGTCGGTGATGAAGATACCGAGGATGATGAGAAGGTTTTATCTTTGAAAAGGTTAAGGAAGGGTCCGATGAATGAGCAGCTTTTTCAGGGAGCTGCCTCAATGCTGGTTTCTCAAGATGTCGTGCCGACCCAAGGACCCTCTGCCTCTGCATTCCTTGATGCCGACACTGTTGATCGGCACCAATCTAATATGGATGTGGATGAGTATGGTTCTAATGACCGCTTGGCGGGCTCCTTGTTGGGTCAACAATCGCAGTCTGTTTTAGGTGGCCCCTCGGCTCCTATTAGCTTTACGCAGAGACCTTGCTATGAGGTGGAGGCGCAAAAGTTTTTGGAGCGAAGCTCGCTTCCCGGTCCTTATGCCGAGGACCTTGCGAATCATCTGAAGGCATATGCTAGAGACCCTCATAATCACCAGCTTGATCCTTCCGTTGTTAAATTCCTTTCTAAAGCCTTTTCTGGCCGCTGGGATAGAAGTACTTGCCTCGGCATGGACTGTTCATCAAGCGTTTGTCGAAGCTGTGAGTGTGTGTTCGCTGGTCCATTTTGTTTGTTGCTTTTGCGTTGCCTAATAGTATGTTCCTTTATTTTTGTAGCATCGCCATCATGGAGCGTTTTTGCTGGACTTGGCTCGCGCTCAAGGTCTTGAGATTACCCGCCTTGATGAAGATGTTATTCATTTACTACAGGAGAAAAACGGTCTTTCAAAGGACCTGAAGAAAAGCAAGGGTAAGCATTTGTCGTCCGAATTTTTTGTCTTTTACTAGAAATTTCGTGATTAATGTTTTTTGATACTATCAGGCGATGTGAAGAGCTTGGAAGAACGACTGGAAAAGGTTGTGACGGAACGAGACTCTTATTCTGAAAGCCTGAATGCTCAAAAGGAGCTGACTGCGAAGTTGGAGTCAGGTTTGAAGAGCAAGGATAACGAGCTGGAGCGATTGCGAGATGCTTGCAAGGAGAGGGATGGTAAGATTGCATTGCTGAATGAGGAGGTGTTGAAGCTTAAGGAGCATACCCAAGGCGAGGCTGAGCGAACGGCTTTGTTCAGTCGCCAGTATGCTCGGTTTTTGTTTAGGGATTTCGGGATGCAACCTCCCTTTTATCGCCTTGGCGTGCATGATCCTGATGCTGCACTGGAGTCCAATAAGGAGTTAATTCCTTCCAAGGATGTCAAAGCGATAGTGATGCAGTTGCTAGAGGAGAGAGCTGAGGAAGAATTTGAGGAAATGGGTAGCGAAAGTGTTGATGCCGATGGGGAAGATACGGGAGGGGATGGATTGGCGGTGGATTCTGGGAATAACCAACCGGAGGGCGAGAAGCCGAATGAGATAGGGGATGATATGATGGGGGAGGAGGAAAAGAGCTCTGGCAAAAATGCTGGTGCCGAAGGGCTGACCATGGAATCTGCAAAGGATTCTGTCAAAGCTTCCGTTGCCGCTAGTGTCCTCGAGGAGGAGGCTGGTGGTCAAGTGTCGAAGACTTTCACCGAGGGTGCCCCCGAAGCTATAAACTCCCCGGTGAAGGATGGTGGCGAATCGGTCTTTCCAACTTCGATGACTAACCCCGAAGATGATCCCAAGGTGGATGACGTCATCGTTAAGGAAGTTGTAGGAGATGCTAAGTAGGGAGTGCTTTTCTTTGAAGTAGCTTGTCAAATTGGATGCTTCTTTTTGCTCTTCTTGTGTTGTGTATGTTCTTTCTTTTCTTTAGTAAATGTGTGTTGTGGCGAAGCCATCTTTATTGTTTAATTTGCGTGAAGTCGAGACGTTGTTGTTGCAATTTTTTTCTTTTAGGTTCTTGTTGATACTTAAGATGCAACCCCAGGGCTTACTTCGACGTGGGATATAGTGAACCAAGCTAGTAGGGGCTTACGGATCACCCTTCCCAAAGGCTTTGAGCTACTTGCACTGGTTTCAAGCAAACGCTGGCTATGGAAGGCATAGGTATCCATTTTGCCTCGGCACCATAGGCGGGTATCGAAGATATTTGACTATCTATCATGAGGACGTGGTGACGTCCTGATAACCCATTTTTAGCCCAAGTGAGGTAGGTACTTAGTGGATACCTGTGTTTCGATAATAAAGTAGCACAATGGGAGAGTGTCGGTCAAGGCTGGAGCTTAGACATGGTACTATTCTCCTATCGCGGCCTAGATTTCAATCCCTCTATTTCTCAGTATCCCTCGGCTGCGTAATTCGCCAAGCATTCCCATGAATGTGAGCGAACTAACTGCCTCGGGGTTCCATCCACCTTTAAAGGTAAATGTTAATCCCATTTATCGTCCCCTCGACGCCTCAGAAAGAGAGGTCCTCATGGTCGTATGGTAGTGGGTCCAAATGTATCATTAACTTATGTAGACTAGATACAAAGTACCCACCGCTAACGGGGTGTCTTGTGGGTAGATGACTGTGTCATATAGTTCGCAGGGCCCTTACGACTTGTATGAACATGAGCTATGTGCCTGTTATTCGAGGTCTTTTTATGTTTTTGGCGTCTTGGCCTTGGCGTTAGAGCCTTTTGTTTGCGACGGGGCACTAGGGGAGATATGGCGTTATGGCCAGTTTGCTTTTGTGGCGTTATAGCCTTCGTGAGTGTGCCTAGTTAAATAGGACTTCGAAGTTTGATTCGAGACAGTTGTGTGTTGTTTGAGTATAATTCTTTTAAACGAAGGCAGAGGTACATTTTTAATGTATGATACTTTCTTATATACTTTGCGTTCAATGCATTGCCAAGTCCTGATCCATACTTTTCGTCAATTAACTTGTATGCGCCTTTCCCAGCTACTTGCGTTACTTTAAACGGTCCTTCCCAGATTGGTTCAAGTTTTCCCGCATTTCCCTTTTGGTAAGGTGGGATTTCTCGCAATACAAGCTCGCCAGGTTGGAATACTCTTTCAATAACTCTTTTGTTGTATCCTCGGGCTAGCCCTTGCTGATAGTTGATAATGTTTTGCCGAGCTTCCTCTCTAGCTTCTTCGAGGTCGTCCAGTTTTGCATAGATTAGATCCGCCGTGAGGATCCGCTCCCATGATTTGTATTTATCAGTTGGTATCATTATTTCAGTAGGCAGTACTGCTTCGGTTCCGAATGTTAGATGAAATGGAGTCATTCCTGTCGCACGCCTTTGTGAAGTTCGAAATGCCCATAATACATTGTGCAGGTGTTCGCACCACTGTTTTTTTGTGGGGTAGCACCCGCTTTTTCAAGTTATCCCCTATTGTTTTATTGGTTGCCTCGGCCTGGCCGTTACTTTGCGGGTATATTGGTGTTGAAGTTCCTAGCCTTACGTTATACTGGTTTAACAACTCTCTGACGTCAGCACTGAGGAATTCTTGAGCATTGTCCGAAACTATCTCGGCAGGGACCCCGAATCGGCAGATTATGTTTTCCCAGAAGAGGTGAACACCTCTCTGCCTGTGTGGATTCTTAGGGCCTTGGCCTCGATCCATTTGGAGAAGTAATCAGTTGCTACGATGATGTACCGTCGTTGTCCTGTTCCTGGAATAAATGGAACGACAATGTCTACCCCCCACTTAGCAAAGGGCCATGGGCTTAGTATTGAGTTTAAGTTTGTTGTCAGTGCGTGAATTCTTTTAGCGAATCGCTGGTAAGGATCACATTTTTGGGATATGTCTTTTGCGTCGGCGTGCATATATGGCCAGTAGTATCCTTGGGCCTTAGTTCGCTGCGCGAGTGCTCTTGCGCCACTGTGAGTTCCTTCTTCTCCACTGTGCAGCTCTCTCATCAATGCTATATCATCTAACCGATGTACACATCGTAATAAAGGCCCCAAAAATGACTGTCGGTATAAAACTCCATCCAAAAGTCGGTAGTTTGCAGATCTA
This sequence comes from Papaver nudicaule, assembly GCA_023529015.1. Classification (NCBI taxonomy): domain Eukaryota; kingdom Viridiplantae; phylum Streptophyta; class Magnoliopsida; order Ranunculales; family Papaveraceae; genus Papaver; species Papaver nudicaule. The sequence continues at coordinate 7,039 of JAJJMA010023903.1, forward strand.
CTTGTTACTTTATGCGCCTCGAGGGGATTACTTGGTAGCTCCTTTGTCTCCAAATACTTTCTTATGGGTGCCTTCCAATCGTCTTCTTCGTCTTGGATGGTCATTACTAGTTCTTCCCTCAAGTCTTCTATTGATGACTTTTTTATTCTGCCAATCTCTATGGAGATGATATCTTGGTCCGTCATTTTTGATGCGATAAACGCCAAAGCGTCTGCATGCCTGTTATCTTTTCTGCATATGTGTCGAATCTTTAGATGTGGGATCTTTGCCATGAGTCTCCTCGCCAATTTTTTGTATTTTGATAGGGAATCATGGGATTGGTAGCTACCATCTAACTGCCGCACCACAAGTTGTGAAATCTGTAGTTATTCGTGCTTCTTGGATTTCCATATTCTCTATCATGTACTTGAGGGTATGGATCATAGCTTCATATTTTGTTTCATTGTTTGTTGCTTCAAATTCTAGTCGGAGTGCATAGACTGTGCGCTTCCCTTCTGGTGATGTGAAGACTATCCCGACTCCTCTGCCGTCACTATTTACCGAACCATCGATGAAAACTTCCCATCTCCGAGGATGACACTGTTCTAACAGGTCATTTGGTTCATCCTCGTCTTCTACTCCTAGGATTGGTTCTTCTTCTTAATCTTCTTCGATTGGGAACTCATCCAAGAAGTCTGCGATAATTTGAGATTTTAATGCCGTTCATATTTCATATACTACATCATACTGGCCTATTTGTGCGTTCCATTTCGCGATCCTTCCTGTTGCCTGTGTATTTTTTAGGACCGACTCTATTGGCGTTTTAGTTAGCACTATTATTTTGTGAGCCTGGAAATACGTTCGAAGCTTTTGGGTTGCTACCACTAATGCGAGTATAAGTTGTTCCAGCTTGGTATAATTTTTCTCAGCTTGAAATAGGGTTCTACTGATATAATACACCAATTTCTCCTCCTCTTTTGTAGTCACGAGCACTGCACTTATGGTGTCCGAATTTGCTGCGATGTAGAGCCTCAAATCTTCATCTTTCTCTGGACGCTGTAGTGCCGGCAAGCTTTCTAGGTAGCTTTTGATTCCTTGGAACGCTGTTTCTCGTTCATCAGTCCATATAAACTTTTCCCTTTTTTTCAAAATGCTGAAGAAATTTTTGCATCTATCCGAGGATCGAGCGATGAATCTGCTGAGAGCTGCCAGTCTTCCATTTCGGGCCTGCACTTCTTTTATAGTTGTGGGTGATGGCATTTCTCGGATTGCCTGTACTTTTAGTGGGTCTGCTTTGATGCCTGTTTTTGTAACGACATAGCCCAGAAATTTCCCCGAAGTTACTCCGAAGATGCACTTCGCAGGGTTTATCTTCATATGAATTTGGCGCATTTTCTCCAGTATTTCTCGTAGATCTTTGTTGTGGGTTCCTGCTTTCTTGCTTTTTATCAGCATGTCATCTACGTATGCTTCGACAGTCTTTTTTAACCAAGGAAGAAATATATTTTCCATAGCCTTCTGGTATGTGGGGCCAGCGTTCTTTAATCTAAATGGCATTCTTGTATAACAAAATAATCCATTGGATGTTAAGAATGCCGTATGCTTTTGATCTTCTTCTGCTAGAGGAATCTGGTTATACCTAGAGTAGCCGTCCATGAAACTTAGTAGCTCATGACCCGCTGTGGCATCCACCATTTGGTCTATGCTGGGGAGTTGATGCGGATCCTTGGGACATGCCTTGTTTAGATTGCTAAAATCGATGCAGATTCGCACTCCCTTGTTTTTCTTCGGAACGATGACCATGTTTGAAATCCAATCTACATATTGTATCTTTTTGATTATTCCCGTGGCGGCCATCTTGTTAAGCTCTGATTCTACGGCTATCTGATATACATCCGCTAGTTTTCTCGGTCGCTGCTTGAATGGCAATGCCGGAAGATTTATGTCTAAATTGTGACATGCTAAGCTTGGGTCTATTCCTGGCATTTCACTAATCTTCCATGCGAAGACGTCCGCATATTCTTTTAGCAAGCTTTCCAGCTCCACACGCTGTTCCGGTTTCATTAATGTTCCAATTTTTACAATTTTTGGTTCCTCGCTGGTTCCAATGTTTACGTCCTCGGTTGGTTCTGTCGGGGTAAAATTTGGTCTGTCCTCGTTCATAGCACTAGGATCCTTCGGGGCTTCCTTCGTGATAGCTCCCTTGTCTCCTTTGATTACTTGATTGATTTATTTGTCGATCATTTCCGCCTTTTGCTGCTTATATCTCTCTCTTCGATGTCGCCTCGCGTATCTTCTTTGCTCGACGTCTTTCCCGTGACACGTCTTTGACTCACTGGCGTCACCTTTAATTTCACTTATGCCTGTAGAAGTTGGGAATCTGAGCTTTTGGTGCAGCGTAGAGGGTACCCCCAAGATCCCATGCAGCAACGATCACCCCAAGATTGCATTATACGGTGACTCTATATCTAGGGCACAGAAGGTGGTTTGTAACTTCATTGATGTTACGTATATTGGCAATGTAATGTCTCCTTTTGGTTTTGATGCCCTCCCATTGAATCCGTAGATAGTGTAATCCGAGGGCGCCAGCGAGATACTTTGAAAGTACTCTCTGTATGCCGTTCCGAATAAAACGTCTACCGAACTCCCTGGGTCGATCAATATTTTTGGCAACGGTACTTCGTTTATGTTTACAATTACTATCAGGGGAGTGTTACTCGGACCTTCTTCGGGGAGGTCGTCTGTTGAATAAAATATAGGTTCCAACTGCCACGGTTCGAATTTTCTTGCCTCGGTAACAATCATTATCTCCTTTCCGTCTTTGTCTCTTTTGTGGATCCGTCCAGTGATGTTGCTTCATAGGATGATATTTTTTCTCGAATGTATCATTGAGTTGCAATGGACAGTTTGTACCGAGGCTTCATCCGGTGATTTCATTTTGGTGATTTGTCTTGACGTCCTTTCTGCGTATGTCCCTACAAGATGCAGCCGACAAGTGAGGTCCATAATTGTAGTTATGCCCTAATAGTCTGATGTGTATAATTCTTTCGTCTACTGTATTAAAATTCCTAAAAATAAACCTGTAATTTTTCCATAATTGTTCCCTATGAGTGAAAATGACCCTTTCCCTGGTTTTTATCGACGGTTATGTATGTTGAGGAAGTTTGATATGCTCTTGATTAGATCTCTGTGTTTCAAGGTTTGAAATCCTTAAAGAGACTTTGATCTTATCATACTGATGATTTGCTCGAAACCCTTGATCATGCTAAAGCTTTGAAGGTCTTTAGACGTCCAAGGTGATGGAGCTTGCAATGAAAATGCGATGAAAATACGTTTTTGAGAAGAAGTTTTTTAGAAACCCTAGAAAAAAAATCCCAAAAGAATTTGAAAACCCTAATTCACAGGCAAACCCTAAGTTGTTTTAATCAGTCCCTGTTTCTAGCGCCAAATTGTGAGAGTATACAATCTGCATAGGTACTCTATACTCCACAACCATTAGATCTTAGCAAAACCCAAGTTTATCAATGTATTATACATGGTACGAAGACATAAGAACAATACCGAAGATTATTAAACAAATCAGATAACAAGAATAAAGTGTAACTGTGAATTGTATTTCTTCGTAATAGAACATGGATATGATCCTAAGGAGTTAGAGGAGATACAAACCTAATCTCACTCACACCACTTAGGTTACACCAAAAATCCAACCTCTACAAAGTTTCTCGAGCTCGCCTTATATAGGCCGAGTCTGAGTGGTTTACAGCTAATAAGACCGAATATTCAATCGTGGTGGTGTCAGAGCCTGTCGAGTAAGGCGGTTCCTTCGGCGAGGTCTCTCCGAAGA
>JAJJMA010023919.1:8413-19066 GCA_023529015.1 Papaver nudicaule
TAGAAACTACTTGGGATAAGTTGGATTCTTCGATCGGAACACTAAATTGAATGTTCTTATTCATATTTTTGCTCAAGAACATCTTGTTATATGTCGAATTCTTCGAGTGGAACACCAAATCTATAGGTATCGTTCACACCAAACCTATAAATGTTTGCCAAATTATCACTAAATTGATCCCCTAAGTCGGATTCTTCATCGCATCGAAGGTTGATAAGATAAAAACTGAAAACACGAGTTTAAGAAAGCACACAATCCGTATGATTATCCAAACAAACTCTCCACCGTCGATTAATTTTTTAGAATGAATAGCAGCCGTCCAGTTTCAACTCAATCCGTTATGACTATCTAAAAGAATTCTCCACCATCCATCGAGAATTCTAGATCAATACCAGCCGTCCATCCATTCTCCAATCCTCAACAATATCAATCTAATTCTCTACCGTCGATAACTCAGTCAGCCCCCAATCTCTCACCGTCCAACATGATTTCTCACTCGATGAATAAAACCCTTTCTCTTCCTTTGCCTTCAATTTTTTTCCCCTCTCTCCTTCCTACCGCCTCAGATCTATTTTCTGTTATCTCTTCCACAGACCTCACCGCCACCACATACATACACAAATCTTCATCATCTACACCCTATCAACCTCCTAGTCCAGTTTCAAAACCCTACAGTTTACCACCGCTTTTACCTCATCTCCTAATCTACAGCAAAAACCCTACTGCACCTCAGACATTCTCTGTATCCATAAAAACAGGACTATGGACTACAAATGATTCGATTTGCTTTGTTGTCATTAGATCTAGACCTCACCACCACAAAGCAAATTTAATCATTCTCTTGTCTGAAAGTTCTTGTGAAATCATAGATCTAAGTTTAAATTTTGTTTCTCTTTTAAGGGCTTCATTTGTTCTATTGAGTTTGAAATCGAAAGTATTAGGGTTTTAGTAATCTGATTTCTAGGTTTTTTTATTTTTTTTATTTTTTTATTTTTTTTTTATATATATTTTAGGCTCTGATTTTTGAGATGTTTCATGGAGGAAACCTAAAATCGATGATCTGTTCTCCTTAAGATTCTCCTTAATTCCATGGAGATAATAAGATATCTTGATTTGTTTTTGATTTCATTTCTTGATTTTAGATCTGTGTTCTTGATTTGTGGGGTTTGAAATTATTGGGGTTTTGGAAATTAGAGTTTTGATTTGTAATTTAGGGTTTTATTTGGATGATTTCTGATCTGTGTTTTTTTTTTAATTTGATTGTAAAAAGCCCAAATAGATGTAAAATTGAATTTTAGGTCGACTCAGAAACCATGTAAGAAGATTTAAGTTAATTTAATCTCATGAAATAGATTTAAGTGAATTTATCTGGATTCTGAATTGTGCTCATGTTTGTGGAAATAGAAGAATATCTGGAGATGTCTATAATCTGTGTGTTTCTTTGGCATAGGTGTATTCTTGGTAAAGTTCTGCTGCAAGATCTCAAAGATCTCATAGTAAATTTGTAAGATAGAGCAATGACATTAGGAACTGATAAAGGCCTGAGTGTAATTGTTCATCGAAGCCCTGATAATCTTTTTGAGGTAAATATACACTGCTAGTTAATACATCTGGTTCTTGAGCTGGTTCTTATAGCTAGAGGACTAGATGAGCATTTTATTGTTTCTCGTCATCTATTGTATTAGTCTTGAAATGATTATAATCTGTTTAGCCATTGATAAAGATATTTTTTGGGAATTCTGTTACATCTGTGGGTAATTATCAAAGTCTACTTTATATATATATGACAAGTGAACGTTAATCTCATGTTTAGAGATGCCGATAATCTGTATGTTTATGCTATATGTGTATAGGTTCTCATGGTTTTGAAGGTTTCTCATTATGTATTAATATTAATTGAACTTTGGGTGTGTATGCAGGTGACTGAAGTGTTATGTGACCTTGAACTTATATGGAGTGTGAAGGTATCTAATACACCAGATGACAAAGTAATGGATCTGTTCAAGGTTTGTGTTTCTGTTCAATCTGTTCTTTACATTTTTTGTAATTGTATATGCCCTTGCATGCTCTCATGGTTCTTCATTTTCAGTTGCATTTGATATTGATGGTTATTTTATCTTCACAGGATTAAAACTTTGGCGGAGCTTCTCATGGAATTACTGCAAAGGTGACTTAAAAAAGTCTGTGAAGGAGAGTTGGAGGCATTCACCCCTGGGGCGCTAAATGACTGCAATAGGCTAGCTAGTAGCTACTCGAAGCAGTTATTTACTCGTAAGTTGTTCATCTAATTTCGATGACAGCGTGCAATTTTGTCTAAGTTACTTGGTTCTTGTAGAGCATATGAGAGGACGGAGCCTTTGTCTAACTTGAATGTATCAAGTGGCTGAATCTACTAAGGTAATTGTGTTTCATTTTTGAGTCTGTAGAAGCTTGAACTCTCTTGTTGGTACCAGATAAAGAAGCATGTCCTTGCTGGTGTTGTATTGCAATTTTCGTTGTAGAGACAGTGGTACTATTGTTGATGCTGGTGGTTTCTTGTTGTTGCACTTTAACCATATTGTTATTGTTGTAACTGCAGGGTGATTTTGAAAAGGCTGGATTCTACTGTATGGCATCAGTTAAGGAAATCACTAGGCCTCAAGATTTAGTGCTGCCGTGTTACGGTAAGGAATCTTCCAAGAAATGTGCTGCCTTTATGTTTGCAGTTGTGGATTCTTGAGTCTCAATATATATGTACCTTTATGTACTGCAACTTGTTGTTTGTATGGTTACTGTATTAGTTCAACTGATTTTTGTCTGGTTACTGAATCTGGATTATGTTGTTTCTGCAGTTGGAGTACTTGGAAACAAGATTAAGGATGTGGGACATTTTATAAGGAAGTGAGAGATGATGAAGATGATGAAAATTCACTTCACTCTGCACAGGCAAAACTGGAAGCAAATTGGCAAGGTGTTGCACGCTGTTAGGCTCAGAATACTTTCCTAGGTACTGGACCGCGCGGAAAATCAACGACTCTTACCATACTTGACTGGGGCAAAGTCAGTACTGGACGCGCGGAAAATCAACGTCTCTTACCATACTTGACTGGAGAAAAGTCAGTACTGGACCGCGCGGAAAATCAACGTCTCTTACCATACTTGACTGGGGCAAAGTCAGTACTGGACGCGCGGAAAATCAACGTCTCTTACCACACTTGACTGGGGCAAAGTCAGTACTGGACGCGCGGAAAATCAACGTCTCTTACCATACTTGACTGGGGCAAAGTCGGTATTGGTCCGCATGAACGAAATAAAAGACTAAGTATGATTTTGGCTTATGATGAGTAACAGGGTCAAGTATGTATACATACTTTGTTTCGAATATATGTTACCCATCATAACCTAAAATCTAAGAAGAAACCATGGCGTCACAACACAAGCAAAAGCTGAAGACAAAAAGACCTAACCCCCCCAATGAACTGCCCGCAAATAAGAACGATGTCGCATGCACTTACTACTACTACGCACCATCCTACGATCGGAACTAGCACACATGGGGCAGAACCATGAAAACTACGATAACATAAGGTAAAATACACTTTTATTGCAGGATAGTTCAAGAACATTTCGGAATCTCGGAAAAAATAGGGGAAAGTATATATACTTTGTCGTGGTTATATTCTTCCCGAGATTCCTCTACAAGAACCCCATCTCTCAGCTCGAGGCACATCGAAGGATAGCAGGGACATGTGAGATGATCAAAGCACGAAGCAAGCAATGCAAGAAAATTCTTCTTATGGACTGTTCTTTCAACAATTCATAAGAAGAGGGGCAAACTGTAATAGCATAATTGTCACCGTACACATGGCGCAAGAGTAAAGCCGAAGCAACTTAATAAACTACAGTGAGTCACATGATACCAGCTCCAAGAATGCTTAGCTTTGAAGCCAAGGCCAAAATTGTAAAGAACCCAGACATATATACTTTCCTATAAAAAGAAAGACTTGTAGGTCTAAAAAAGGATGGTCTCTCCCGCACAGGAAGGAGGAGGCCAAAAACCCAACTCGTTTCCTATTAATCTCCGCGCTCAAAGAGAGCTCTAACACTTTTTGTAATGAAATCTCTACCAAGAATCATCAATAAACTTAGATTCTTACCCGTGGATGTAAAGCATCAATGATGCCGAACCACGTAAATCAAATGTGTCTATTTACTTACTTATTTGCTTATGATTCTATCTTTACTCATCATTTGATATACTTAATTCATTGGTTGTTGAGAACATGAATTTTGTTCTCACAATGAAGGGATCATAGTGAGTTCTCTGACCAGCGAGTCTGTTGTGGAAATGGTAAAGGAGTTGAGAAAGGATTCAGTATGTGTATAGGAAATTTAGTCTGCTGTTGGAAGAGATGAGGAGTCACCGGTAAAATTTGAATTTTATTACAAAGACAAGTACCCACGTCACTTTTTCCTGACCCATTTATCCCTTCAATAAAACACAGTTTCAGTTTCATCTAAAGTTTCAGTTTCTATAGCTCTCTTTCTCCGCAAACACCATCTTCTTTTCTTTTTTGCTCGGTCAAACACCATCTCTTTCTCTACCGTTACCAACAACACCACCATTACCAACAACACCATCATCATTTTACACTAGCGGCACCAGCAACCTCAACTCCGCCCTTTGCCCAGATTATTGAATTTTGATAGGTTAGGGTTTTGTCTTCCATCAATTATAACACCCTATTTTCTGATTTCAATTCAAGTTGTTATTTCGGTATATCGCCAAGATGAAGACTAGGATTGGACATGAAATCGTTCTTCTTAATCAATCTGATCAGGTAAAAAAATAATATTTTTGAGATAAATTGGACTGAATAAATTAAGTGTTTGTGAGAATTATGATTTGTGTTTGTTATATTTAATGAATTGGATCTGTTTTACACTGAATTTTGTCAGGGTTTGGGTTTATTTTAGATAAATTAATAAAATTGGATGATAAATTGATAAAATTGGACAGTTGATTTGTTTGGGTTTATTTTTGCGTTAGTAAGCATGAATTAGGTAAATAAATTGTCTAGTTTTAGGTTTTGATTTGTGATGCTTATCAACTGTTTAATTAATTGTCTATGAGTAGAACCTAGAAAAAAGTATTTAATTTGTCTAAATTTGATTATAAATGTTTAGTTACAACTTGTAGAAATGTGTTCTTGTGTGTATATGTTTTTGTTATCTGTACTCCAGTACAAGTGGTAGAATGTAAACTGGTAGAAATATGTTCTTTTGTATTTTGTGGTAGAAATTTTGGCATTTGTACCATGGTAAAAGTGGTTGAAAATTGCTCTTATAACCTAGTTACAAGTGGTATAAACTGGCTAATTTTGAAGCCAGCAAACCTTTCAAAAAAATTCTAACATTATAACCACTTAGGCCCCTTCCTATGCACAAGGCAAACCATAGTGTTTGCCTTGTTTGCCCCACTATAAGAGGCAAACACCAAAAACGGGCAGGCAAACCGCCAGATTTGCCGGGCCAACAGAACTAACTAGTGCTAGTTAGTTAATTTTTCGGTCGAGATAGAGAGTCTCGACCGTGATTATCTCTCTCTATAGAGAGATTCTTTTTCCCCATCGAAAATCTCTCTCTTATTAAATAAACTTTATCCCCTACTTTTACACTATATCTCTCTTACTTTAAGATTTTTTAATAGAGATAATTTATAAAGTGCCCCTAGTTTGAAAACGGACTTACTAGTCTGCCCCCGAAATATTTTTCATTTATTAAGTGCCCTTACCGTCAAAAGAAAACTCTATAGAGTTAGGTCAATACCTGACCAGTCAAACTAGTTATTAAAATTACCAGTATACCCTCAGATAGTTATAAGTAAAGAGTGTACGATTGTTTTCGTTTCCATCCTCAGAAATATCGAGAGAAGAAGAGGGGAAAAGAGAGGCTGAGTTACAGCTTAGGGTTTCGATCGAAATCCTAAGAAATCAATCAAAATCGACAGAGTTCGAGTGAGTGTGAGTGATAGTGATAGTGAGTGAGTTTATGGGTTCTTTACAACAATCCAGCAAGAATTTTAGTTAGGGTTTGTTTGGGAGTTAGGGTTTGATTGAGAAGATGAAGGAAAATTTTGCAAAGAGGAAAATTAATGAAACTGGGTAAGAATTACGAAATCCCTAGGTTGATTTGGCTAATTTATGAGTTTATTGATGTTGATGCATGAACCCTAACTTGTTTGAATTTTGGTTTCAGCATTCCATAGGAGATGAACAAGGAGTAGAAGAGGAAAACTGCATCTAATTCGTGAGAATTTCGAAAACCTTAGTGTGTTTAATGTTTATATGATGGTTGTTTGGAAAAAAAGAAGAAGGGTTTTTGCTTAGAATCAAAACTAGGGTTTCTGAATTGGGGGAAAATCGAATTGAGTTCGTTGGGAGATTAAGGCCTGTAAATGATTCCTCATTTTTCTTCTTTCTGTAGCTTGTAAGTGTGAGAGTTAATTTACTATCTAATTTTTCTTCTTTATAAACTCTGAAAATTGCAGACAATGTGTTTGTTTTAAGGCCTGAGCTATAACTGGATTACACTAATTATGAGCAGGCTTTGAGACATTAAGAACTGAAATCTGTATGGACATATCTTTGCTCCTGGTCATTCTTGCTCCTTCATATCTATTGTCAGTACTATCTAGGCTTTCAATTGTTGAATTTTTTCCTGGTAACCTTAGTAAGTACTGAAACCCAGGTTAAAAACATGAATCTGTTTGTCTGACAACTAAAAACCATGTACTGTTCGTACTATAACTCAGAATCTAACCGGTAGAACTTTATGAATTTTTGATATGATGTTCATATATGTGTCAGAAAGGTTCGGTTAAAATTTTATGTTGATGTGACCATGGGAAGTATCATATACTATCACTGAAACCCTAGTTCCAAACATTGAATCTGTTTGTCTGACAACTAAAACCATGTACTGTTCGTACTATAACTTAGAATCTAACCGGTAAAACTTTATGAATTTTTGATATGATGTTCATATATGTGTCAGGAAGGTTCGGTTAAAATTTTATGTTGATCTGACCATGGGAAGTATCATATACATGAATCTGTTTGTCTAAATATGCTAACTTTTCTTTTTATGGTGATGTCTGACTGAAACCATGCATGCATTTGGAAGATAGACGCGAGAGCTGTTTTGGTATTATCAGCATGTATGTAGGCTTAGTATAGTGTTGTCTAGTGTTTTGCATTGGAGGTGATGGTTTAACTCTTGCATCTTAGTAGGTCACCTGCAAAGGCTTTTTTATTCCTGATGGACAAGATCCTATATTGTTGTGTTACTATAGTTCTCATAGCAAAGTTGTGTTAATTATTGATTTTACTATCCCTTGTAGAGCTGGTCTGATATTGCAAAAAAAGGTGAGATTTGTATGTGTGTAATTTGCCTAGTATTTGTCACTATGCTAGGTGCAAGTAAATTCCATTGTTTGGGTCTTTGACATTAACTGTCATAAGCCAATCACTGATGAAATTTGCTGGAACCAATTGCTTTAGTGCAAGTTCATTAGCTTCAATAATTTGGTCCTTTATGGGTAATGTTAATGAATGATACATCATTCATTCCATCTCAACTGTTACTAGCTTCAAGGCACCATGAATAGTCAAGTGTCAGTAGTCTCATATATTAGTATTAGTGAAAGTGGTCTAATATATGTGTGTTGAAGGGATCTAGACCTAAATGGCATCAGTAAGTTCCAAATTCCTTTACAGTTTTATTTGCATTTTTTTTGCATTTTGTAATGATTAAGCTTATTGTTCATGATTGTTGTTGAGCAGATATTGCTCTCATTACTACTCAGTTGGTGCGTACAGGGTCACATATGCAGAAAATTAAAGCCTTTAGATGTTTTTAAGTAGGTTATACTCTCTTGTAACACTGGGTTTTTTCTTTGCAGGTAAAGATGGAGAAGGGCCTCAAACCTCCTATCAATAGCAGGAAACAAGGAAGACCAAGAGAGAAAAGGATAAGGTCTTAATTATAATGAACCAAGATCCAAAGCCTAATACTTACACAAGTGTGGCAGGTGTGGTTCTGCAGGGTCACAATTCTAGAGGTTGTATGGGTGGTGATGTTGGTCAAAATTCCAAGGCAAAAAGGCAAAGGACTCAAGTAGATGGTGCTGATTTCAGCTCCTTTGATATACCAGCAAGAGCTGCTAAGAAGATACCTGCAAAGAATGATACAAAGGAGAAGAAAGCTTGGTGGTATTGAAAAATGTTAGAGATGGAGAATTAGTGGTTCTCGAACTTGTTTTGTATCAAACATCTTTTGTCTTAATTTAATGAAAGGTTGAATCAGTTCAAAGTTGAAGCATTTTGTATTGGCTTGAAAACAGGTTCATAACAGGTTGACTCGGTTATGGGTCGAATCGTTGACTCGGTTGGGGGTTTACATGTCTTTTAATTGATGCCAGCTGGTGGATAATGTGGGTGAAAATGGGTGAACAAAAGTTTACCGTTTTTTCAAAAAAACGGGGCACTTTATAGAATATTAAAAAAGTAAGGGTATTTTATATTAGCATATTTCAAACAGGGGCATTTTATAAAATCACCCTTTTTAATATCATGAGTTCTGGAGGGACCGAAATTTTGGACTAATCCAAAACTAATCCGGTCCCTCTAGACACATTAGGGGGCAATTAGTTTAAGGTTAGTGGTGGATTAGCAGGGGGGTTAGTGGTGTGTGACACATTAGGGGGGCAATTAGTTTTGGGTTAGTCTAGGTTTCGGTCTGTTGGGACTTTCTGTTTTAATATATCCCATTTATCTCTCCTACTTAATCTTTTCTACACATCATCCCACAACTAATATCCTAACAAAATAAAATTTAATGGGTCCCATTAGAAATTTATATATAGGGCTATTTTGCAGTACCTTCCCTGTAAAGATAGTTATTTAGTGATCTCTCCCCAAAAAATTGATATTAGCGATATTTCCCCTCCGTCAGTTATCTATCTAGGTGTCAGTTAAATTACACATAGGCAGTATACACATGACAAATAGTTTCCATGGTGACTCAGCAGTGTACACATGGCAAAGACAGAATATAATTTATTTTCAAATACCTAAATTGCCCTCAATTTAGTTCTCACCACCTGTGAAGAACTCCAAATCGTCTTCTTCCTTCCCTATTTTATACTGATCTTCATCTCAGCCTTTCGGGTAAAAACTGAACTGGAAACTTATAAAAAAAAAAAAATTTAAAAAAAAAAAATCTAAACTGGTATAGCAGATGTAAACCCTTTGCATTGCACGATTACACAATTTACTGAAGAGTTCCCATTTTCATTGCACGATTACACAATTTACGGTGAGTTTTAATGTAGATAGACACTACGCCACAGGGCCTGATTTGTAACGTTTTTTTTTTTCGCATCTGCAACGTTTTTTGACGTTGCGCACGTGGCAACGTAAAAAAACGTTGCGCAATTTTTTTTTAACGTTGCTCCAATTAGGAATTAATAAAATTAATTAAGCAACGTTATTAACGTTGCCAATAACGTTGCATATACAGGGGCTTACTTGTCTTTTTACCGGAAATTCTTTTTATTTTATTTTTTTAATTTAATAAATATAATTTTATTACAAAATATCTTACCTTATCTTTCTATCTTCTCACAAACACCTCGACCTTATCTTTCCTTCCCCATTCCTTTGCGTTTTTTTTCTTCTCTATCTCTCACAAAACCAAAACCCACCTCGCTGAATAACGAATTCATCACCTCTATCTTCTTTTCTTTGCGTTTTCTCCGTCATTTTTTTTTCTTTATCTTCTTCTTCCTCTCTCTCTCTCGCTCGTTTCTTTTCTTCTCCTCCTCAATTCTTCAAACCTCTGGAAAAAACCGACCTCTTCAAACCCTAAAAAACCGCCAACATCGATTTCTATTCTTGCCAAATAATCGAGAGATAAGAAGATTTAATGGATACCCAGACTCACAAATCTCGCAAACCTCTATCAGATCTCACAAATCTCACAAATTTCAAGAGCTGTTCTTATGGATCTCGAGCCTGGTTCTGTTAGATCTGGTGCTTTTGGTAACTTTGTTTTGGTTTTGGTTATCGCGAAAATGGATGAAATCACGAAGGGAAGACGATGACAACAGATTCTCAATCTCAAGATGATTCTCTTCCCATTGAAACTCACCGTATTCCTTCTATCTCTCTCTGTATCAAATTTGGGTTTTTTTTTTACAATTTTGTTGAAGTTTTGATATAGAATTATTTTTTGCTTAGATGTGCTTAATCTTGTCTAATATCACTTTAATTGAAATGGGTTCTGTTTTGAATCTTGATTTTTGACCTAATTTTTCACTGGAAATTTTGACTTGAAAAGCCCTAAATTTGCTTGTTTAATTGACCCCATTACTAATGTTTGCTTGATTTTAACCTAATTTGGTTAATGAAAATTGATGTTTTCTTCCTTTATCTTTTTAGTTTCTGTGTGTGTTCAGGTACTCGGTAGTGTAAATTTCTTGAAGATTTTTCGGATTAGTATTGTTAATCTGTGTTTTTTCTGTTTGATATGATATCTGCTTAGGTTTGAAGGTCTTGAAACATGCTGTCATGTTGGTTTAGCCTGTCATGATGTTTTCTTCCTTAACCAATT
>JAJJMA010023925.1:0-25196 GCA_023529015.1 Papaver nudicaule
CCGTTCTCGTGGCAACGCATGTGCGTTCCATATGTAAACAGACCCTGAAGGAGCAAGAAGTGACCATCGAGCTGAAGACAGTCGACATCAAGCCGCTCCGGCACACCTTTGCGCACGTCGCGCAGAACATCGGCGGCGACAAGACGGCGACGCGCTACCAGGAAGGCATGATGGGCGCGCAGCCCCAGGCGAACTTCCATTACCGCCCGACGTGGGACCCCGAGCACGAGATCTTCGATGCGTCGCGTTCGGCGATCCGGATGGCGAACTGGTACGCGTTGAAGGATCCGCGCCAGTTCTACTACGCGTCGTGGGCGACGGCGCGGGCGCGCCAGCAGGACACGATGGAAGCGAACTTCGCGTTCGTCGAGTCGCGCCGGATGATCGGGCTGATGCGCGACGACGTCGCCGCGCACGCGCTCGACGTGCTGGTGCCGCTGCGCCATGCGGCCTGGGGCGCGAACATGAACAACGCGCAGGTCTGCGCGCTCGGCTACGGCACCGCATTCACCGCGCCCGCGATGTTTCATGCGATGGACAACCTCGGCGTTGCGCAGTACCTCACGCGTCTCGCGCTCGCGATGGCCGAGCCCGACGTGCTCGACACGGCCAAGGCCGCGTGGACGACCGGCGCCGCCTGGCAGCCGCTGCGTCGCTACGTCGAGGACACGCTGGTCGTCGCCGATCCGGTCGAACTGTTCGTCGCGCAGAACCTCGCGCTCGACGGGCTGCTCTATCCGCTCGTCTACGACCGCTTCGTCGACGAACGGATCGCGCTCGCGGGCGGCTCGGCCGTCGCGATGCTGACGGCGTTCATGCCCGAATGGCATGCCGAATCGAACCGCTGGATCGACGCGGTGGTGAAGACGATGGCGGCCGAATCCGACGACAACCGCGCGCTGCTCGCGCGCTGGACGCGCGACTGGTCCGCGCGGGCCGACGCGGCGCTCGCGCCGGTAGCGGCACTGGCGCTGCAGGACGACGGCCGTGCGGCGCTCGATGAAGCGCGAGAGCAGTTCCACGCACGCATCGCGAAGCTCGGCATCGCGCTCTGACGACGGGTCTTAGTCACTCAATCAAGGAAACCAGCATGTCCAACGTATTCATCGCCTTCCAGGCCAATGAGGAGTCCAGACCGATCGTCGAGGCGATCGTCGCGGACAACCCGCTCGCGGTGGTGGTCGAGTCGCCCGCCATGGTCAAGATCGATTCGCCCGACCGGCTGACGATCCGCCGCGAGACGATCGAGGCACTGACCGGCGCGCGGTTCGACCTGCAGCAGCTTCAGGTGAACCTGATCACGCTGTCCGGCCGCCTCGACGAGGACGACGACCAGTTCACGCTGAGCTGGACGCACTGAACGCCGCGCCACGCGCACCGACCACACCGGAGACACGAATGGACACGCCTACGCTCAAGAAAAAGCTCGGCCTGAAGGACCGCTACGCGGCGATGACGCGCGGCCTCGGCTGGGAGACGACCTACCAGCCGATGGACAAGGTTTTCCCGTACGACCGCTACGAGGGCATCAAGATCCACGACTGGGACAAATGGGTCGACCCGTTCCGCCTGACGATGGACGCGTACTGGAAATACCAGGGCGAGAAGGAAAAGAAGCTGTACGCGGTGATCGATGCGTTCACGCAGAACAACGCGTTCCTCGGCGTGACCGACGCACGCTACATCAACGCGCTGAAACTGTTCATCCAGGGCGTGACGCCGCTCGAATACCTCGCGCATCGCGGGTTCGCGCATGTCGGCCGGCACTTCACCGGCGAGGGCGCGCGCATCGCGTGCCAGATGCAGTCGATCGACGAGCTGCGGCACTACCAGACCGAAACGCACGCGATGTCGACGTACAACAAGTTCTTCAACGGGTTCCATCACTCGAACCACTGGTTCGACCGCGTCTGGTACCTGTCGGTGCCGAAGTCGTTCTTCGAGGATGCGTACTCGTCGGGGCCGTTCGAATTCCTGACCGCCGTGAGCTTCTCGTTCGAATACGTGCTGACGAACCTGCTGTTCGTGCCGTTCATGTCGGGCGCCGCGTACAACGGCGACATGTCGACCGTCACGTTCGGCTTCTCCGCGCAATCGGACGAATCGCGCCACATGACGCTCGGCATCGAGTGCATCAAGTTCCTGCTCGAACAGGATCCCGGCAACGTGCCGATCGTGCAGCGCTGGATCGACAAGTGGTTCTGGCGCGGCTACCGGCTGCTGACGCTCGTCGCGATGATGATGGACTACATGCAGCCGAAGCGCGTGATGAGCTGGCGCGAATCGTGGGAAATGTATGCGGAGCAGAACGGCGGCGCGCTGTTCAAGGATCTCGCGCGCTACGGCATCCGCGAGCCGAAGGGCTGGCAGGACGCGTGCGAAGGCAAGGACCACATCAGCCACCAGGCGTGGTCGACCTTCTACGGCTTCAACGCGGCGTCCGCGTTCCATACGTGGGTGCCGACCGAAGACGAGATGACGTGGCTCGCCGCGAAGTATCCCGACTCGTTCGACCGCTACTACCGCCCGCGCTTCGACTACTGGGGCGAGCAGGCGAAAGCCGGCAACCGCTTCTACATGAAGACGCTGCCGATGCTGTGCCAGACGTGCCAGATCCCGATGCTGTTCACCGAGCCCGGCAACCCGCGAAAGATCGGCGCGCGCGAATCGGACTACCTCGGCAACAAGTTCCATTTCTGCAGCGATCACTGCAAGGAAATCTTCGACCACGAGCCGCAGAAGTACGTGCAGGCGTGGCTGCCGGTGCACCAGATCCATCAGGGCAACTGCTTCCCGCCCGATACGGACCCGACCGCCGAAGGCTTCGATCCGCTTGCCGCGGTGCTCGACTACTACGCGGTGCAGATGGGCCGCGACAACCTCGATTTCGAAGGGTCGGAAGACCAGAAGAACTTCGCGGCATGGCGCGGCCAGGCCACGAGCAACTGATACGCAACCTTGAAGAGGGCCCGCACGCGCCGATGCGCGAACGCGGGCCGACAGGAGACAAGCATGGCCGTCATCGCGCTCAAACCCTACGACTTCCCGGTGAAGGACGCGGTCGGGAAGTTTCCGGCGCCGCTGCTCTACGTGTGCTGGGAAGACCACCTGATGTTTCCGGCGCCGTTCTGCCTGCCGCTGCCGGCCGACCTGCCGTTCGGCGCGCTCGCGCGCGACGTGCTGCCGCCGGTCTACGGCTACCACCCGGACTTCGCGAAGATCGACTGGGATCGCGTCGCGTGGTTCCGCTCCGGCGAGCCGTGGGCGCCGGACCTGGCGAAGAGCCTGGCCGGCAACGGCCTCGGGCACAAGGACCTGATCAGCTTTCGCACGCCGGGCCTCGATGGCCTCGGCGGCGCGAGCTTCTGACCGTCACGCGGAAGAGCGAACCATCATGAGCCACCAACTTACCATCGAGCCGCTGGGCGTCACGATCGAGGTCGAGGAAGGACAGACGATGCTCGACGCGGCGCTGCGCCAGGGCATCTACATTCCGCACGCGTGCTGTCACGGCCTGTGCGGCACCTGCAAGGTCGCGGTGCTCGACGGCGAGACCGACCTCGGCGACGCGAACCCGTTCGCGCTGATGGACTTCGAGCGCGAGGAAGGCAAGGCGCTGGCCTGCTGCGCGACGCTGCAGGCCGACACCGTGATCGAGGCCGACGTCGACGAGGAACCCGACGCGGAAGTCATCCCGGTCAAGGACTTCGCGGCGGACGTCACGCGCATCGAAACGCTCACGCCGACCATCAAGTCGATCCGCCTGAAGCTGTCGCAGCCGATCCGCTTCCAGGCAGGCCAGTACGTGCAGCTCGAGATTCCGGGGCTCGGGCAGAGCCGCGCGTTCTCGATCGCGAATGCACCGGCCGACGTCGCCGCCACCGGCGAGATCGAGCTGAACGTGCGGCAGGTGCCGGGCGGGCTCGGCACCGGTTACCTGCACGAGACGCTGGCGACGGGCGACCGCGTGCGCCTGTCGGGCCCGTACGGCCGCTTCTTCGTGCGCCGTTCGGCTGCGTTGCCGATGATCTTCATGGCCGGCGGCTCGGGGTTGTCGAGCCCGCGATCGATGATCGCGGACCTGCTCGACAGCGGCGTCACCGCGCCGATCACGCTGGTCTACGGCCAGCGCAGCGCGCAGGAACTCTATTACCACGACGAATTCCGCGCGCTGGCCGAACGCCACCCGAACTTCACGTATGTGCCGGCGCTGTCCGAAGGTGCGCCGGACGCGGGCGGCGGGATCGCGCAGGGCTTCGTGCACGACGTTGCGACGGCGCATTTCGACGGCGACTTCTCGGGTCATCAGGCGTACCTGTGCGGGCCGCCCGCGATGATCGACGCGTGCATCACCGCGCTGATGCAGGGGCGGCTGTTCGAGCGCGACATCCATCACGAGAAGTTCATCTCGGCGGCCGACGCGCAACAGACGCGCAGCCCGCTGTTCCGGCGGGTCTGACATGGACGCGGGCCGTGTGTGCGGGACGGTCACGATCGCGCAGACCGACGAGCGCTATGCGTGCGCGTCCGGCGAATCGTTGCTGGCCGGCATGGCGAAGCTCGGCCGGCGCGGCATTCCGGTCGGCTGCCTGAACGGCGGGTGCGGCGTGTGCAAGGTGCGCGTGCTGCGCGGCGCGGTGCGCAAGCTCGGGCCGATCAGCCGCGCGCACGTGAGTGCGGAGGAGGAAGGCGACGGTTATGCGCTCGCGTGCCGCGTGGCACCGGACGGCGACGTCGAGCTGGAAGTGGCCGGCCGGCTGAAGAAGCCGTTCCTGTGCGGCTCGGCCTGCGCCGGGATGCCGGTTTTCAACAAGTAACCAGGAGGAGACTCACCATGGGTGTGATGCGTATTGGTCATGTCAATCTGAAGGTGATGGACATGGAAGCGGCGCTGCGTCATTACATGCGCGTGCTCGGCATGCAGGAGACGATGCGCGACGCGGCGGGCAACGTCTACCTGAAATGCTGGGACGAATGGGACAGGTATTCGCTGATCCTGTCGCCGTCCGACCAGGCGGGACTCAAGCATGCGGCCTACAAGGTCGAGCACGACGCCGATCTGGACGTGCTGCAGCAGCGCATCGACGCATACGGGATCGCGACCGAGATGCTGCCCGAAGGCGCACTGCCGGCGGTGGGCCGCCAGTTGCGATTCCTGCTGCCGAGCGGGCACGAGCTGCGGCTGTTCGCGAAGAAGGAACTGGTCGGCACCGCGGTCGGCTCGCTGAATCCCGATCCCTGGCCCGACGACATTCCCGGGTCGGCCGTGCACTGGCTCGACCACTGCCTGCTGATGTGCGAGCTGAACCCCGAGGCCGGCGTGAACCGCGTCGAGGAGAACACGCGCTTCATGGCCGAGTGTCTCGACTTCCATCTGGCCGAGCAGGTGATGGTCGGCCCGGGCAACACGATCCAGGCCGCGACGTGGATGTTCCGCAGCACGACGCCGCACGACATCGCGTTCGTCGGCGGCCCGCGCAACGGGCTGCATCACATCGCGTTCTTCCTCGACGACTGGGCCGACGTGCTGAAGTCGGCCGACGTGATGGCGAAGAACAAGGTGAAGATCGACGTCGCGCCGACGCGGCACGGGATCACGCGCGGCACGACCATCTATTTCTTCGATCCGAGCGGCAACCGCAACGAAACCTTCGCGGGGCTCGGCTATCTCGCGCAACCCGATCGCCCGGTCACGACGTGGACCGAGGAGGAACTCGGGCGCGGGATCTTCTTCCACTCCGGCGAACTGAACGAAGCGTTCACGACCGTCTACACCTGACACGCAAAGGAGCACAGCGTCATGGCACGGAACGATTCCACCGGCAGCGTCGACCTGCGCACGATCGACTGGCCCGCCGCGGCGCATGCCGCGCAGGCGGCGGCACGGCAGGCCGAACAGCTCGGCGTGCGCGTGAATGTCGCGGTCGTCGATGCAGCCGGCCTGCTCGCGGCCTTCGTGCGGATGCCCGGCGCACCGCTGCATTCGATCGACATCGCGATCGACAAGGCGTACACGGCCGCGAGCTTCGGCCTGCCGACCGGCGCCTGGCACGACGCGCTGGCGTCGCACCCGGACGCGGTGCGGCAGGGGCTCGTGCTGCGCGCGCGCTTCGTTGCGTTCGGCGGCGGGTTGCCGATCGTCGAGGACGGTGTGCGGATCGGTGGCATCGGCGTGTCGGGCGGCAGCGACGCGCAGGACGAACAGTGCGCGCACGCGGGCCTCGAATCGGCCGGCTTCGGCGGCCCGTGACGCGCGGCACACGGCACGCAAACGCGCTTCACGAACGCGCTTCACGAACGAACCGGATCACGGATTCACGACTATCGGCAAACACATCATGTACGACACGCAACCCATCGCCGCGACACGCGGCCCCGCCGGCGGGCAGCCGGACGTGCGGCTCGTCCGCAATTTCATCGACGGCGACTATCGCGCGGGCGAACGCTGGTTCGACAAGCGTTCGCCGCTCGACAACGCAGTGATCGCGCGCGTGGCCGAAGCGAGCCGCGCCGATGTCGACGCGGCTGTCCACGCGGCGCGCGCGGCGCTGTCGGGGCCGTGGGGCGGCCTCACCGTCGCGCAGCGCGTCGAGCTCCTGTATGCGGTGGCCGACGGCATCACGCGCCGCTTCGACGATTTCCTCGAAGCCGAGGTGGCCGACACCGGCAAGCCGGCGAGCCTCGCGCGCCATCTCGACATCCCGCGCGGTGCGGCGAACTTCAAGGTGTTCGCCGACGTCGTGAAGAACGTGCCGGGCGAAACCTTCGAAATGGCGACGCCGGACGGCGCGGGCGCGCTCAATTACGCGATCCGCCGGCCGGTCGGCGTGGTTGGTGTGATCTGTCCGTGGAACCTGCCATTGCTGTTGATGACGTGGAAGGTCGGGCCGGCGCTCGCATGCGGCAACACGGTGGTCGTGAAGCCGTCGGAGGAGACGCCGCAGACGGCCGCGCTGCTCGGCGACGTGATGAACGCGGCAGGCGTGCCGCGCGGCGTCTACAACGTCGTGCACGGCTTCGGGCCCGATTCGGCCGGCGAATTCCTGACGACCCATCCCGGCGTGAACGCGATCACGTTCACCGGCGAGACGCGCACCGGCGCGGCGATCATGAAGGCGGCGGCCGACGGCGCGCGGCCCGTCAGCCTCGAGATGGGCGGCAAGAACGCGGCGATCGTGTTTGCCGATTGCGATTTCGACGCGGCCGTCGAGGGCACGCTGCGCTCGTGCTTCGCGAACGCGGGGCAGGTGTGTCTCGGCACCGAGCGCGTGTATGTCGAGCGTCCGCTGTTCGAGCGCTTCGTCGCCGCGCTGAAGGCCGGCGCCGAACGGTTGCGGCCGGGCCGCCCGGAAGCGGACACGACCGGCATCGGGCCGCTGATCAGCCAGGAGCACCGCGACAAGGTGCTGTCGTACTACCGCCAGGCGGCCGAGCTCGGCGCGACGGTCGTGACGGGCGGCGGCGTGCCCGACATGCCGGACGACCTGCGCGGCGGCGCGTGGGTGCAGCCGACGATCTGGACCGGCCTCGGCGACGATTCGCCGATCGCGCGCGACGAGATCTTCGGCCCGTGCACGCTGGTGATGCCGTTCGACTCCGAGGCCGAGGTGATCGGCCGCGCGAATGCGAATGCGTACGGCCTCGCGACCGCGATCTGGACGAGCAACCTGTCGCGCGCGCATCGCGTCGCCGCGTCGATCGACGTCGGCATCGCGTGGGTCAACGCCTGGTTCCTGCGCGACCTGCGCACCGCGTTCGGCGGCGCGAAGCAATCGGGCATCGGCCGCGAAGGCGGCGTCCATTCGCTCGAGTTCTACACGGAACTCCGCAACGTCTGCATCAAGCTCTGACATCACGTTAATGACGGGACGATACCTATGGATTCCACATTGATTACTACGCTCGGCGACCGGCTGTACGACGCGATGACGTCGCGCGTGCCGATCGCGCCGCTGACGTCGCAGCACGAGGACCTGTCGGTCGACGACGCGTACCGGATCCAGCAGCGCTTCGTGCAGCGCCGCCTGGACGCCGGCGAGACCGTCGTCGGCAAGAAGATCGGCGTCACGTCGAAGGCCGTGATGGACATGCTCGGCGTGTACCAGCCCGACTTCGGCTACCTGCTGTCGGGCATGGTGGTCGGCGAAGGCGAGTGCATTGCGCTCGACACGCTGATCCAGCCGAAGGCCGAAGGCGAGATCGCGTTCGTGCTGAAGCGCGACCTGCTCGGCCCGGGCGTGACGAACGCGATGGTGCTCGCCGCGACCGAATGCGTGATGCCGTGCTTCGAGATCGTCGATTCGCGCATCCGCGACTGGAAGATCGGGATCGGCGACACCGTCGCGGACAACGCATCGTGCGGCGTGTTCGTGCTCGGCGACAAGGCGGTGAGCACGCGCCGCGTCGATCTCGCGACCTGCGGGATGGTGCTCGAGAAGAACGGCGACGTGATCGGCACGGGCGCCGGCGCGGCGGCGCTCGGCTCGCCGGTGAACGCCGTCGCGTGGCTCGCCAATACGCTCGGCCGGCTCGGCATTGCGCTGAAGGCCGGCGAAGTGATCCTGTCCGGCGCGCTGGCTGCGATGGCGCCGGTCGGGCGCGGCGACAACTTCCGCGTGTCGATCGGCGGGATCGGCACGTGTTCGGTGCGGTTCGCGTGAGCGGCACCGTGCTCATTCACTCGCAAACGAGGACATCCCCATGACCCGAAAGATCCGTTGCGCGCTGATCGGCCCCGGCAATATCGGCACCGACCTGCTCGCCAAACTCATGCGCAGCCCCGTGCTCGAACCCGTCTGGATGGTCGGCATCGATCCCGATTCCGACGGCCTGAAGCGCGCGCGCGAACTCGGGCTGAAGACCACCGCGGACGGGGTCGACGGCCTGCTGCCGCACGTGCAGGCCGACGGCGTGCAGATCGCGTTCGACGCGACGAGCGCCTACGTCCACGCGGAGAACAGCCGCAAGCTCAACGCGCTCGGCGTGCTGATGATCGACCTGACGCCGGCCGCGATCGGCCCGTACTGCGTGCCGCCCGTCAACCTGAAGGAACACATCGGCTCCGGCGAGATGAACGTGAACATGGTCACGTGCGGCGGCCAGGCGACGATCCCGATGGTGCGCGCGATCTCCCGCGTGCAGCCGGTCGCGTACGGCGAGATCGTCGCGACCGTGTCGTCGCGTTCGGTCGGCCCCGGCACGCGCAAGAACATCGACGAGTTCACGCGCACGACGGCCGCCGCGGTCGCGCAGGTCGGCGGTGCGAAGCAAGGCAAGGCGATCATCGTGATCAATCCCGCCGAGCCGCCGCTGATCATGCGCGACACCGTGCATTGCCTGACCGAGGACGAGCCCGACCAGGCGCGCATCGTCGAATCGGTGCACGCGATGATCGCCGACGTGCAGCGCTACGTGCCGGGTTACCGACTCGTCAACGGCCCCGTGTTCGACGGCAATCGGGTGTCGGTCTACCTCGAGGTCGAAGGCCTCGGCGACTACCTGCCGAAATATGCGGGCAACCTCGACATCATGACGGCCGCCGCCGCGCGCACCGCCGAGATGTTCGCCGAGGAACTGCTGGCCGGCCGCCTCGCGCTCGCGCCGGCGGCGCAGGCCGTGGCCTGACGCCCGCATGCGCATTTCCCACGATCGGACGAACAAGGAACGGCAATGAACCTCAAAGGCAAGCGAATCACCGTCCACGACATGACGCTGCGTGACGGCATGCACCCGAAGCGTCACCAGATGACGCTCGACCAGATGCGCGCGGTCGCGAGCGGGCTCGATGCGGCCGGCGTGCCGCTGATCGAAGTCACGCACGGCGACGGGCTCGGCGGATCGTCGGTCAACTACGGCTTTCCGGCGCACAGCGACACCGAATACCTCGGCGCGGTGATCCCGCTGCTGAAGCGTGCGAAGGTATCGGCGCTGCTGCTGCCGGGCATCGGCACCGTCGACCACCTGAAGGAGGCGCATGCGCTCGGCGTGCATACGATCCGCGTCGCGACGCACTGCACCGAGGCGGACGTCTCCGAACAGCACATCGCGATGGCGCGCAGGCTCGACATGGACACCGTCGGCTTCCTGATGATGAGCCACATGAACAGCCCCGAAGGGCTCGTTAAGCAGGCGAAGCTGATGGAGTCGTACGGCGCGAACTGCATCTACATCACCGATTCCGCCGGCTACATGCTGCCCGACGACGTGAGGGCGCGCCTGGGCGCGGTGCGCGACGCGCTGCAGCCGGACACGGAACTCGGCTTTCACGGCCACCACAATCTCGCGATGGGCGTCGCGAACTCGATCGCCGCGATCGAGGCCGGCGCGAACCGGATCGACGGCGCGGCGGCGGGCCTCGGCGCCGGCGCGGGCAACACGCCGCTCGAGGTGCTCGTCGCGGTGTGCGAGCGGATGGGGATCGAGACCGGCGTCGACGTGTGGAAGATCCAGGACGTTGCCGAGGATCTCGTCGTGCCGATGATGGATTTCCCGATCCGCGTCGACCGCGACGCGCTGACGCTCGGTTATGCGGGCGTGTATGGCTCGTTCCTGCTGTTCGCGAAGCGCGCCGGCGAGAAATACGGGATCCCGGCGCGCGACCTCCTCGTCGAACTCGGACGGCGCGGGATGGTCGGCGGGCAGGAGGACATGATCGAGGACACCGCGCTGACGCTCGCGAAGGCGCGCGCGGCGCAAGCGAAACGGGAGGCTGCATGAATCTGACGAACGACATCGTCGAGTCGCTTGCCGCGCATCTCGACGACTGCATGCGCGACGCACACGACACGCCGAAGATCACCGACCGCCATCCGGAGATGGACTGGGACGACGCGTACGCGGTGCAGGATGCGATCCGTCGCCGGCAACTCGCGCGCGGCGCGCGGATCGTCGGCTACAAGGCCGGCCTGACGTCGCACGCGAAGATGCGCCAGATGGGCGTCGACACGCCCGTATTCGGTTTCCTGACCGATCTCCATGATCTGCCCGACGGCGGCGAATGCGACACGTCGGCCCTGATTCATCCGAAGGTCGAGCCCGAGATTGCGTTCGTCACCCGGGCCGAACTGAAGGGCCCGGGCTGCCATATCGGCGCGGTGCTGGCCGCGACCGATTTCGTCGTCGCCGGCATCGAGGTGATCGACAGCCGCTACCGCGACTTCAAGTTCGACCTGAAGAGCGTGGTGGCCGACAACACGTCGGCCGCGCGCTTCGTCGCGGGCGGCCGGCCGCTGGCGGTGGACGGCGTCGACCTGCGCACGCTCGGCGTCGTGCTCGAGAAGAACGGGCGGCCGGTCGCGTTCGGCGCCGGCGCGGCGGTACTCGGGCATCCGGCCGCCGCGATCGCGATGCTCGCGAACCATCTCGGCGCGCGTGGCGAATCGATTCCCGCCGGCAGCCTGATCCTGTCGGGCGGCATCACCGAGGCGGTGGCCGTCGAGGCCGGCGACAACGTGACGCTGCGCGTGCAGGACGTCGGGTCGATCGGCCTGCGTTTCATCTGACGAGGAGGCCGATCGTGCCGGTTGCTCATCTGTACATCCTGGAAGGCCGCGACGACGACAAGAAGGAACGCCTGATCGCCGAGGTCACCGAAGCCATCCATCGCTCGCTCGACGCACCGGTCGAATCGGTGCGCGTGATCATCACCGAAATGCCGAAGGCGCATTTCGGGATCGGCGGGCAGAGCGCGAAGCAGCGCGGGCGCTGACGCGCCGCGCGACCGGAATCGACTGGAGGAGCGTCATGTCATCCAATCCTGAAATCGGCCGCCGGATCGTCGCCGGCGGCATCGACACGAACTATCACGACCACGGCGACGGGCCGCCCGTGCTGCTGATCCACGGCTCGGGGCCGGGCGTCACGGCCTATGCGAACTGGCGGCTCACGATGCCCGCGCTCGCGCCGCAGTTTCGCGTGATCGCGCCGGACATGGCCGGATTCGGCGAGACCGAGCGCCCGGCCGGGTATCGCTATTCGCTGGACCACTGGGTCGACCACGCGCTCGGCCTGCTCGACGCGCTCGACGTCGAGCGCGCGCACGTGGTCGGCAATTCGTTCGGCGGCGCGCTGGCGCTGGCACTGGCGATCCGTGCGCCCGAACGGGTCGGCCGGCTGGTGCTGATGGGCGCCGCCGGCACGCGCTTCGCGCTGACCGAAGGGCTCGACGCGGTGTGGGGCTATACGCCGTCGATCGCGAACATGCGCGCGCTGCTGGACATCTTCGCGTTCGATCGCACGCTCGTGAACGACGAACTCGCGAAGCTGCGCTACCACGCGAGCGTGCGGCCCGGTTACCAGGAGGCGTTCGCCGACATGTTCCCGGCGCCGCGCCAGCGCTGGGTCGATGCGCTCGCGAGCGACGAAGCGAAGCTGCGCGCGCTGACGCACGACACGCTGATCGTGCACGGACGCGAGGACCGTGTGATTCCGCTCGAGAGTTCGCTGAAGCTGGCCGCGCTGCTGCCGAACGCGCAGCTTCACGTGTTCGGCCGCTGCGGGCACTGGACGCAGATCGAGCATGCGGCGCGCTTCAACCGGCTCGTCATCGATCACTTCAACGAGTAGGGCATCGGCAGGGCAGGTCGCGCAGGACAACCATAAGAAATCAAATCAGTAGAACGAAGATTGGAGACATCGATGAAACGAAAGGCTGCATTCGGACTGATCTCGCTCGCCGCGTGTGCGGGCCTGGCATTGAGCACCGGCGCACGGGCGACGGAGGGCGGCGGCGATACGATCGGCGAGGGCGCGGAGGCGTTCTTCGCCGGCGCGCTGCCGCCGGCCGGGCTCTACGGGCTGCTGTACTACACGCATTACCATGCGCCGCGCTTCAACGATTCGCACGGCAACGGCGCGGTGCCGGGCTTCAAGCTCGATGCCGACGTGCTGATTCCGCGCGTCGTGTGGATGTCGAACCTGTCGGTGCTCGGCGGGCGCTACGGCGCGTATGCGGTGCTGCCGATGGAGCACCTGGCGCTCGACGCGGGCGGCGCGTCGTTCGACCGCACCAATCTCGGCGACCTGATCGTCAGCCCCGCGCTGATCGCGTGGGGCTCGGGCGCGCTGCGGACCGTCGCGGCGATCGAATTCGTGTTCCCGACCGGGCAGTACGACGCGCATGCGGCGCTGAATACCGGCAAGAACTACTACACCGCGCGTCCGGTATTCGGCGTGTCGTGGTTGCCGAACGACAAGATCGAGGTGTCGGCGAAGATGACGTACAGCTTCAATTCGCCGAACAACGACACCCACTATCACTCGGGGAACCTGTTTCACATCGACTATTCGGCGAGCTATGCGGTCACGCCGAACGCGCGGGTCGGGCTGTCGGGCTACTTCGTGAAGCAGACCACCGACGACATGCAGAATGGCCAGCCGGTCGCGGGCGACGGGTTTCGCGGCCAGGTGTTCGCGATCGGGCCGGGCTTGCGCTACCAGTTCGGCAAGGTCAGCGTGGAAGCACGCGTCGTGAAGGAGTTTTTCGTCCGCAACCGGCCGGCCGGCGAGGCCGTGTGGGCGAAGGCCGTCATCCCGTTCTGACCGCGCCGGGCGGATGGTCTATTGCGCGTGACGCCGCCGTCGCGGGGCGTCACGCTGTGCGTTCCGGCGTTCCGGCGTTCCGGCGTTGCCGGGCGAGCGCGGCGGGCGGCGGGCTTACTCCTCGTCCATCAACCGGACCTTGACCCGCTTGCCCTTGATCTTGCCCGCATTGAGCTTGCGCAGCGCGTCGTGCGCGACGCCGCGCTCGATCGCGACATAGGTCGAGAACTCGGTCACGTTGATCTTGCCGATCTGCTTGCCGTCGAACCCGGCGTCGCCGGTCAGCGCGCCGAGCACGTCGCCCGGGCGGATCTTGTCCTTGCGTCCGCCGAGGATCTGCAGCGTTTCCATCGGCGGCAGCAGCGTGTCGTCGCCGGCCGGCTTCAGCTCGGCGAGCGGATGCCATTCGACGTCGCGCTTCTGCGCCTGTTCGATCGCGCCGACGCGGCCCATCTCGTCCATGCTGGCGAGGCTCAGCGCCCAGCCGTCCTGATCCGCGCGGCCGGTGCGGCCGATGCGGTGCACGTGCACTTCCGGGTCGGGCGTCACGTCGACGTTGATCACCGCTTCGAGCTGCGCAATGTCGAGCCCGCGCGCGGCGACGTCGGTTGCCACCAGCACCGAGCAGCTGCGGTTCGCGAACTGGATCAGCACCTGGTCGCGCTCGCGCTGGTCGAGCTCGCCGTGCAGCGCGAGCGCGTGGAAGCCCTGCGCATGCAGCACGTCGAGCAGGTCGCGGCACTGCTGCTTCGTGTTGCAGAACGCGATCGTGCTCACGGGCCGGTAGTGGTTCAGCAACTGGCCGACCGCGTGCAGCCGCTCGTTTTCGGTCACTTCATAGAAGCGCTGGCGGATCTTGCTGTTGTCGTGACGCTCTTCGAGCTTCACTTCCTTCGGGTTGCGCAGGAACTGCTGGCTCAGCTTGACGATGCCGTCCGGGTAGGTCGCGGAGAACAGCAGCGTCTGGCGCGTCGGCGGGCACATCCGCGCGACTTTCGCGATGTCGTCGAAGAAGCCCATGTCGAGCATCCGGTCGGCTTCGTCGAGCACGAGCGTATTCAGCGCGTCGAGCTTCAGGTTGCCGCGATCGAGGTGATCCATGATGCGGCCCGGCGTGCCGACCACGATGTGCGCGCCGTGCTCGAGGCTCTGCGCCTGCGGACGCATCGGCGTACCGCCGCACAGCGTCAGCACCTTCACGTTCTCCTCAGCGCGCGCGAGGCGGCGCACTTCCTGCGCGACCTGATCGGCGAGTTCGCGCGTCGGGCACAGGATCATCGCCTGCACGTCGAAGCTGCGCGTGTCGAGGCGCGACAGCAGCGCGAGCGAGAACGCGGCGGTCTTGCCGCTGCCCGTCTTCGCCTGTGCGATCAGGTCCTGGCCGGCCAGCGCGATCGGCAGGCTCGCGGCCTGGATCGGCGTCATGTCGACATAACCGAGTTGCGCGAGGTTGGCGAGCGTGGCGGGCGTCAGCGGCAGCGCGCTGAAGGGCGTGGCGGTCGGTTGGGTCATTCCACGTCTCCGAGGTAAGGCCGGCCTGCCATCTGCTCGTAGACGATGGTGCCGTCGTCGGCTTCGAAGCGCTCGAGATAGTTGCGTGCGCCGCACAGCGGGCAGCGGAACAGCAGCCCCTGGCCCTCGTCCTTGATGACGACGTCGGACGTTTCCCACTGCGTGCCGCAGCTCTGGTTTCTGCAGGTAAACACGGTCATTCTCCAGCTGAATTCGGTTGGTGGCGCGCCCGGGCGGGCGCGGCAACGGCGTGCGGCGCTCGCGCGGCTCGGGCGCGGGCCGCACCGTGCGTCGATGCGGATGATGGATCGGGCGGCGACACGGGGTCGCGCGTGCCGCAATTCTAGCGGAAGCCGGCGACCGGCTGGGCGCCTCCGCCCGTGCCGCCGGTCCGCCCCAAGCAAAACGGCCGCCCCGGAGGGCGGCCGTGTCGTGCGGCGAAACGGTGTCGCGCGGCGTGCGAGGCTTACAGCGCCAGGTCGGCCGACGCCTTCGCCGGGCGGGCCGGCGCGGCGCCGGTCGCCTGCGACGGCACGTTGACGTCGATCTTCGGCGGCGGCGCGAGCTGCAGCACGTCGCTGGTGTAGGTCCATTCCTCGACGACCTTCGCCGGGCTGTCGTTCAGCTTCGTGCCGTAGCTCGGCACGATCTGGCGGATCTTCTGCTGCCACTCGGGCGTCGCGACCTTGTCCTTGAACACCTTCTTCATCAGGTTCAGCATGATCGGCGCGGCCGTCGATGCGCCCGGCGATGCGCCGAGCAGGCCCGCGATGCTGCCGTCCTGCGAGCTGACGATCTCGGTGCCGAGCTTCAGCACGCCGCCCTTCACCGGGTCGCGCTTGATGATCTGCACGCGCTGGCCGGCCTGCCACAGGCGCCAGTCTTCCTTCTTCGCGTTCGGGAAGTATTCCTTCAGCGCGTTGAAGCGGTCGTCGTCGGACAGCATCAACTGGCCGGCCAGGTACTGGACCAGCGGGAATTCGTCGACGCCCACCCGCATCATCGGCGCGACGTTGTGCGTGTTGGTGCTCTTGAGCAGGTCGAAGTACGAGCCGTTCTTCAGGAACTTGGTCGAGAACGTCGCGAACGGCCCGAACAGGATGATCTTCTTGCCGTCGATGATCCGCGTGTCGAGGTGCGGCACCGACATCGGCGGCGAGCCGACCGACGCCTTGCCGTACGCCTTCGCGAGGTGCTGCTTCACGACGTCGGGGTTGTCGGTCACGAGGAACGAGCCGCCGACCGGGAACGCGCCGTAGTCCTTCGCCTCGGGGATGCCCGATGCCTGCAGCAGGTGCAGCGCACCGCCGCCCGCGCCGATGAACACGAACTTCGCGTCGACGGCTTGCGGCGCTTCGTCCGAATGCAGCTTGACCCACGATACGTGCCACGTGCCGTCGGCGTTGCGCGAGATCTCGCGCACTTCGCTCGACAGCGACAGCGTGAAGTTCGGCTGCGTCTTCAGGTAGCCGACCAACTGGCGCGTGATCTCGCCGAAGTTCACGTCGGTGCCGATCGGCGTCCACGTTGCCGCGACCTTCTGGTTGCGGTCGCGGCCTTCCATCATCAGCGGCACCCACTGCTTGATCTGGTCGTAGTCTTCCGAATACTGCATGCCGCGGAACAGCGGGCTCGCCTGCAGCGCTTCATAGCGCTTCTTCAGGAAACGGACGTTGTCGTCGCCCCACACGAAGCTCATGTGCGGCGTCGAGTTGATGAACGAGCGCGGGTTCTTCAGCACGCCCTGCTTGACCTGCCACGCCCAGAACTGGCGCGAGATCTGGAACGACTCGTTGATCTCGATCGCCTTCGAGATGTCGATCTTGCCGTCCGCCTTTTCCGGCGTGTAGTTCAGCTCGGCGAGCGCCGAGTGGCCGGTACCGGCGTTGTTCCAGCCGTTCGAACTTTCCAGCGCGACGCCGTCGAGTCGCTCGACCATCGTCATCGACCAGTCAGGCTGAAGCTCGTGCAGCCAGACGCCGAGCGTCGAGCTCATGATGCCGCCGCCCACCAGCAGGACGTCGACCTTCTTCGTATCGGCGGCGTGCGCGGACGACGCGGCGACGCACAGCGCGAGCGCCGACAGTATTACCCGTAACGTTTTGATCACTGCAGATCCCTTCTCAACTTGGATGCATCGGTTTGCCATGCCGCCCGGCGAGCGTTTCGATCGCAGCCGATACGCGCATCCGGAGATCCGGATCGCGAATCCGGAATTCCGGATCGACGCTGCGCGCCGTTGCATTTGCGCACGCGAAACCGTTGCGAAGGAGACCTTCGGATCGGCTTCTCGCGGGCCGGCAATCGCTTGCGTCGCGGCGGCGCGCAATGCGCCCGGGCCCTTGCGGCAAGCCTGCGCGCACGGCGCTTCAGGCTGCGTGGAAAGAGGCCGCGCGCGACGCGTGTGGCGGGGGCGGGGTGGCAAGGGGCGCGTAATATAACCGAACTCGGACAACGTGTCGCACGCCGAAAATGTCCTTGTTTTCGTGGGGTTTTTCGCGTGTCCGGGTTTCCGGAATCGCGGTGCGCCGCGCCGGAAAACCGGCGGGAAATTGATGGCGCGGCGCGCGCGATTGGCGCGCCGTGTGTCGATACGAAACGTCGAAACGCTTAAACGTCGGAATGCCGATGCGCCGATGCAACGCGCGAGCGATCGCGCAATGCTTCGCGTCGGCACGTCATGGCATCGCGGCATTGCGCCGCGACCGGCTTACTTCGCCGAATTGTTCCTGCAGAACTGCTCGTAAGCTTGCGCCGAATTCGCGAAGCCCTTTTGCTTCGCGAGTTCCCACGGGCGCTCGCATTGCTGCGTCTGTTCGCACCATGCGTAGCCGGCCGAGCCGATGCAGCCGTGTGCATCGCGATCGCCGCCGACCATCGGCGGTGCGGCCGGCGCCGACGAATCGGCAGGTGCGGACGATTGCGCCGCACAGGCGCTCAATGCGAATGCGATCGCGGCGGCAAGCGAGACAGAACGGATGAAACGTTTCATGGGGTAGTGCTCCATGGGATGGGTTTGGGGGAACGGAATGAGGGCCCGCGCGTTCATCGCGCCGTTCACGCGTCCGGCACCGGCACGCGCGACGAGAACTTCACCTCGCGCAATGCGAGGCTCGACTGGATCGACGATACGCCGGCCTGTTTTCGCAGCACACGCTCGACGAATTCCGCATACGCGTCGAGATCGGCCGCGACGACTTGCAGCATGTAGTCGGCCGCGCCGGTGATCTTGTGGCACGACGTCACCTCGTCGTGCCGCCGCATCACATCCTCGAAGTGATCCGAATCCTGGCCCGAGTGCATGTTGAAGGTCACCTGCACGAACGCGAACACGTTCATCCCGAGCGCGCGCCGGTCGAGGTTCGCCTGGTAGCCGGTGATCACGCGTTCGTCCTCGAGCCGCTTGCGGCGGCGCCAGCACGGCGTGACGCTCAGCGACAGCTTTTCGCCGAGCGTCGCGTTCGACAGCGCGCCGTCTTCCTGCAGCAGGCGGAGCATCGCGCGGTCGATGCCGTCCAGTTCAGCCGAAGCGCGATTTTTGCTCATATCCGTAATTCCGTAGGCAGTTTTCTCAAAATTGTACGAAACGCGGATGTGAAAAGCAAAGTTATTGCCGGTCGGCGTCAATAGACTGTTGCCACCCCCTCACTGCCATCACTGCAACGGTCAACCATGCTCACGGTCTACAGCAGCGATCACCACCTGCATCGCGGCGTCGAACTGAAGGACGGCGCGATCACCGAGTCGTTCGAAAACCCCCTTCGCGCCGAAACGGTGCTCGCGCAGGTTCGCGCGGCCGGCCTCGGCGACGTGATCGCGCCGCGCGCGTTCGACCGCGCGCATTACGCGGGCGCGCACAGCGCGCGCTACGTCGATTTCCTCGCCGGCGCCTGGGACGAATGGACCGCGACGGGCCGCACCTGCCAGGCGCTGCCGCTCGTGTGGCCGGTGCGCGCGATGCCGGCGGCCGCGACGCTGCCCGACTTCATCGACGGCAAGCTCGGCTTCTTCGCGATGGACGCCGGCGCGCCGATCAACGCGGGCACGTGGGACGCGGTGAGCGCGAGCGCGAACTCGGCGCTCACCGGCGCCGACCTGCTGTCGAACGGCGGCGCGCGCGCGGCGTTCGCGCTGTGCCGCCCGCCCGGCCACCATGCGGGCCGCGAGTACATGGGCGGCTACTGCTACCTGAACAACGCGGCGATCGCGGCGCAGCACGGCATCGCGAGCGGCGCGGCGCGCGTCGCGGTGCTCGACGTCGACTTCCATCACGGCAACGGCACGCAGGACATCTTCTACGAACGCGCGGACGTGCTGTTCGCGTCGCTCCACGGCGAGCCGTCGGTGTCGTACCCGTACTTCTCCGGCTACGCGGACGAGCGCGGCGCGGGCGCGGGCGCAGGCTTCAACCTGAACCTGCCGCTGCCGAAGGGCACGCAGTGGGACACCTACGCCACGGCGCTCGGCCATGCGGCGGACGCGATCGCCGCGCATGCGCCCGACCTGCTCGTCGTGTCGCTCGGCGTCGACACGTTCGAGCACGACCCGATCAGCCATTTCCGGCTGCGCTCGCCCGACTACCTGCGCATCGGCGAGGCGCTCGCGCGCCTGAACCTGCCGACGCTGTTCGTGATGGAAGGCGGCTACATGGTCGAGGAGATCGGCATCAACGCGGTGAACGTATTGCTGGGTTTCGAAGGGCGCGCGTGAGCGCGTTGTTTTGCCTTCAACGAACGACTGATCCGAACACGAACGAAGAGCGACAACGAAGGAGACAGGCATGAATCGACATCACAAGACGGCATTCGCCACCGCGGCCGCGCTGACGTGCGCGCTTTCCGCGTTCCCGGCGCACGCGGACGAGATCGTGCGCATCGGGCACGTTGCGCCGCTGACCGGCGCGATCGCGCATCTCGGCAAGGACAGCGAGAACGGCGCGCGGCTCGCGGTCGAGGAAATCAACGCGAAGGGGCTCGCGATCGGCGGCAGGAAGGTCACGCTGCAGCTCGACGCGCAGGACGACGCGGGCGATCCGCGCACCGCGACGCAGGTTGCGCAGCGGCTCGTCGACGACAAGGTCGTCGGCGTCGTCGGCCATCACAACTCGGGCACGTCGATCCCGGCATCGCGCGTCTATCGCGACGGCGGCGTCGTGCAGATCTCGCAGGCCGCGACCAACCCGACGTACACGCAACAAGGCTTCAAGACCACCTATCGCGTCGTCGCGACCGATGCGCAGCAGGGGCCGGCGCTCGCGATGTACGCGGCGAAGAACATGGGCATCAGGACGGTGGCCGTGGTCGACGATTCGACCGCGTACGGGCAGGGTCTCGCGACCGAGTTCGAGAAGGCCGCGAAAGCGGCCGGGATGAAGGTCGTGTCGCGCGACGCGACCAACGACAAGGCGATCGACTTCCGCGCGATCCTCACGAAGATCAAGGGCGAGAACCCGGACGCGATCATGTACGGCGGGATGGATGCGACGGGCGGCCCGCTCGCGAAGCAGGCGCGCCAGCTCGGCATGCGCGCGAAGATCCTCGCCGGCGACGGCGTGTGCTCGACCGACTTGCCGAAGCTCGCGGGCCCGGCGTCGGACAACGTCGTGTGTTCCGAGGCCGGCATCGCGCTCGAGAAGATGCCGGGCGGCGCGGCGTTCGCGAAGCGCTACGAAGCGCGTTACCACCAGCCGATGCAGGTGTATGCGCCGTTCTCGTACGACGCGGTGTACATCATCGTCGACGCGATGAAGCGCGCGAATTCGACGGACCCGGCGAAGGTGCTGGCCGCGATGCCGGCCACCGACTATCGCGGCGTGATCGGCGAAACGAGCTTCACGCCGCAGGGCGACCTGAAGCACGGTGCGATTTCCGTGTTCACGTACAAGAGCGGCAAGAAGGCGCTGCTCGATATCGTGAAGATGTGACGACCAAGTCGGGGCGCGCCGCGCGTGCTGCGCGGTGCCGCGCCCCGATGTCTTACGACGCCTGTGCGCGCGTGCCAGCCTGGTGCGACTCCGCGTCGTGCACGATGTGCAGTTCGCGCGTGCGGATCGGCAGCGCGCAGTCGGCATCGGCAAGCGTCTTGCGCACCTGGCGCGCGAGGCGCCAGCGCATCGCCCAGAACTTGTCGGTGTGCGTCCACACGCGCATGTTCGCGACGGCCGTGCTGTCGTCGAAACGCATCACCATCACGTCCGGCGCCGGCTCCTGCAGCACGTCGGGATCGGCCACGGCCAGCGCATGCAGCGCGGCGAGCGCGCGATCGATATCGTCGTGCACCGACACCTCGACTTCGAGATCGAGGCGGCGCGTCGGATTGCGCGTGTAGTTGCGGATCGAGCTGCCCCACAGCGCGCTGTTCGGCACGTACTCGCAGATGCCGTCCGGCTTCGTCAACCGTGTCATGAAGAGCCCGACTTCGTCGACGGTGCCCGCGACGCCGGTGCCGCCGTCGATATAGTCGCCGACCTTGAACGGCCGCAGCAGCAGGAGCATGATGCCGGCCGCAGATGTTCTGCATCGTGCCCTGCAGCGCGAGCCCGATCGCGAGGCCGGCCGCGC
Source organism: Papaver nudicaule (assembly GCA_023529015.1). Classification (NCBI taxonomy): domain Eukaryota; kingdom Viridiplantae; phylum Streptophyta; class Magnoliopsida; order Ranunculales; family Papaveraceae; genus Papaver; species Papaver nudicaule. The sequence continues at coordinate 21,612 of JAJJMA010023925.1, forward strand.
CGAGCACCGCAACGATGCTCGCGGTCTGGATGCCGAGCTGCGACAGCGCGCCGACGATCGCGACGATGCGGATGCCCCATACGGCGACGTCGCAGAGAATCGGCCGCAGCGTGTCGTCGACGCGCTCCTTGTTCGAGAGCAGCCGGTTCAGCCAGTTGCCGACGCGTTTCGACAGCCACCAGCCGGCGACGAGCAGCGCCAGGCCGGCGCACAGCTTGATGGAAAGGGTGGACAGTGCGTCCCACAGGAACGTCCAGCGTTCCGGATGAAGGTGATCGAGAAACATGACGGGATTCCGGGTTGAAGACACAGTGCGCGGCGCGTAGCGCGCCCGCCCGCCGTTGTCGGTCGGGACGACGTTCACGCGCCGGCAGCGTTCGACTGTACACGGCACACGTTGGTTCGCGCGAACGTATGGGGTCGAATGCGCTGCGTCCGTGCGTGAAATTGCGATTTCGACCGAGTACTAATCGGATCACCCAATAAATGAGACTCGTCCTATTTAGTAGTGTCGACCGCGCCGATACACTTGCTTTCACGTTGCCGGATCGCGACGGTCGTTCTTCCGCGATACCCGGTTTTCTCCCCGTTTTTCATCAATAGCGAGTGACGACGTCATGCGGTTGGACCTGCGTTTCCGTCTCGCACGCGAACAAGGTCAATCCGCCCGGCGCAGTGCTCCGTGTTTTCCGATTCGCCGCGCGCTGTTGCGCGGTGTCATCGCGACGGCCTGCGTGGCCGGCGCTCACGGTGCGGCAGCTCAAGCCGCTCACGATGCCGCACCCTTCGCATCCGCGACGGCGGATGCGACCGACCTTGTCGACGTGCCTTTTTTCAATTCCGCGCGAACGACGTGGGGCGGCTTGCGCGCATCGGCGGCAGCGCCGCTCGACGTCGCGTACGCATCGCATGCGTCGAACCTGCCGACGGGCATCGATCGCGACGACCCCGTTGCGCGCTTCGGCGCATGCGTGGCTTACCGCGTGCTGTGCGATGCGGCGCGCGGGGCGGTCGAGCGCGCGTACGCGTCGCGGTTCGATTACGGCCTCTCGTCGCCATTGCCCACGATGGGCACGCAAGCGGCGTTCGAGCGGCGTCCGGTCGATCTGGCCTCCGCCGAGCCGTTCATGCTCGCGGCGCCGGATCGCGGCACGCGCGCCGGTGCGATCGACGGCAGCCTGCAAGCATCGCTGGCGCACGCCGAACTGCCGGCCGGCGTTGCCGCGCAGATCACCCGCATGCTGGCCGGGCGCGTCGATCCGAAGCAGCGCGGCGCGATCGGCGACACCTTCCGCGTGACATTCGAACCGGACGACGACGCCACGCTGCCGGGCGGCGTGCGCGTGACGGCGCTCGACGTCCGTTTTCGCGGCCAGCAGGTCGCGGGTGTGTGGTTCGCGCCCGATGCAGGCTCGCCGGGTGCTTATTACGACTTCGACGGCCTGCCGCTCGCAGGCGCGCGGTTCGCGATGCCGGTCGCCGCGAAGCGGATCAGCTCGCAGTTCGGCGCGCGCGTGCATCCGGTGACCGGCGCGCGTCACGTGCATTCCGGCGTCGATCTCGCTGCACCGACGGGCCGCGCCGTCCATGCGTCGGAGCGCGGCGTCGTGTCGTTCATCGGCACCGAGCCGCGCGGCTACGGCAAGTATGTGGTGATTCGTCATGACGGCGGTTATGCGTCGTACTACGCGCACCTGTCGGCGTTCGAGCCGACGCTGCGAACCGGCGTGCGCGTCGTGCGCGGTCAACGCGTCGGCGCGGTCGGCAGCACCGGGACGGCGACCGGCCCGCACCTGCACTTCGAGGTCCGTCGACATGACCGTCTCGTCGATCCGGTCGCGCTGGTGCACGCAGCCAATGCGGCGAAGCTGAAGGGCGAGCGGCGGGTGGCGTTCAACCGCGTGGCGCATGCCGCGCGTACGCAACTGGCCTCGGCCGCGTGGACGCAGCCGGTTGCGATGTCGACGGCAGTCGCGCCGCATGCGGGCTGACGGCTGACCGGATGCCGGCCGCTGCGGCCGGCGATCGGATTTCGCCGTGTCGCGCGCGGAGCAAAGCGGGGGACAGCCAACGACTGCCCGAATGATTCCCAATGTGTGGTTGGCCCCGTCGCCACTGCGATACCAACAGCGGCGCGCCATCCGTGCACGCGCCGTGCGTCTTCGTGATCGACTTCGGTCGATCAGCCCAGCGGCCAGTTCAGGAACACGATGCCGTCGTTGTAGTCGTCGTCCGTGCCGTCTTCCGACCCGACGATCCCGAAGTACGACTTCTTGAAGAGGTCGACCTGCCGCGAGCCGAGCCGCGACGGCTTGCCGTTCACCGTCACGATCACGCGCACGCGTCCCTTGCCCGAGTCGAGCACCTTCGTGCCGAGGTTCTCGTCCTGCCCGCCCGCGCCCTTGAACGTGGCGGCCGGTTTCGGATTGTCGTCGATGTAGATGTCGATCGTCTGGTCGTTCGCCGCGTTGGTGAGCGCGGTCACGCCGAACTTGATGTTGGCCGGGAGGTTGAACGTGCCGTCGCGCTCGCCGCCGCCGCCGATGTTGCCGGCGCCCCCGGTGCCACTACCGCTGCCGTTGCCGGTTTCGGCGCCCTGATTACCGCCGGATTGCGACGACGATTGTCCGGCCGTGTTGCCGATCGCGGAGAGGCTGGCAAACGAATCGATATGCATCGTGCTGCCGCGCACGCTTTTCCACTGGCCTTTCACGAACGTGACGTCGCTGCCGACGTCGATCGCCACGACGAGCGTGAACGGCATGCGCCCGCTGGTTTCCGGCGCTTTGGTGGAATGCGTGAAGCAGCCGTCCGCGACGACGCCCTTGTCGGTCGCGATTGCGAAATAGATACCGGGATAGTTGTTGCCGGTGGCATACGGCGTCGGCACGTTGAGCGTGACGAGCAGCTTGCCGTCGCGAATGTTTTCCTGGTCTTTCGTCAGGTCGAGATGCAGGCCCGGGATGTCGACGTAAGTCTCGGATGTGATGACGGGTGCACTGGTGATTGAAGCGGAAAGGATAGGCATCGTGGTCTCCTGAAAGCGAAACGGGTGTCGAGTGCGTTGCTTCGCGATGCGATGCGGAACCGCCGGGCCGCGCGACAGGCGGCTGCCCGGCGGTCGTCAGTGGATCGGCGGAGCGATCGATCGGTCGATCAGCCGATCGGCCACTGCAGCACGACGATGCCGTCGTTGTAGTCGCTGTCGTGGCCGTCTTCCGACACGACGATCCCGAAGTTGACCGTGTACGGCGAACCGTCCGACTTCTTGCCGTTGATCGGCGCGAGGCGCGCGTCGGTGGCCGACGGCTTGCCGTTCACCGTCACCTCGAAACGGAGCTTGCCGTTGCCGGAATTCAGCGTGGCTTCGCGCGTGCCGTCGCGCGTCGTCAGCTTGTGATACGCGGCGGGTTCCTTGCTATCGCCGATAAACAGCTTGATGTGCTGTTGCTCGGCGGCATTCGCGAAGAAAATCGCACGGAAGTCGGTATTCGGCGGAATCGAAAATTCGCCGGCGCGATTGGATGACGTTTGAGAGTCGGCCATGCTTTCCTCCTGAAGAACAGTGGTAAGGCGTCTCGCCGC
>JAJJMA010023932.1:0-17574 GCA_023529015.1 Papaver nudicaule
CTTCTGGGATAGGAGGTGCTTCGTCATCTCAGACGTGGATAACGGTCGAGCGAGCACCTGTAGCAGCAGCTTCACGGGCCTCCTTGACTGGTGAACTCGACAGCTTCGAGGTTAGAGTTTTGAGACAATCCAGGTTTCCTAGTTGAGTGTCGAAAATCTTGTCTTGACTTTCTGCGAGGACGTCTTGTCGTCTGGCTAACTCATCCATGGTTAATGCTCCCGATACTCCATTTCCTTTTTAGGCGGTAGCGCCGACCTTAGCTGTGAGGGAGGGTTCTTGCCAGAGGTGTTGGTTGGAGCACTAGGAGTCATCGGGATGATGGGAATCGCTGAGATGACGGGTATTGAAGGGGAAACACCTTGAGTAACAGGAACGTTGGGTGTAGCGCCGGACGCAGGTGGATCAGTAGGCGTTGCGCTAGAGGCCGCAGCGCCGTCAGTTGAGGAGTTGGGGTTTTTGGTATCTGATCCCGACCTAAGTTCAACCATTTTTTGAAAAGTTTTCTGGAACTGAGAGATTGATCTCCCACTGTGGTCGCCAATTGTTTTTACCTGGAAAAACAATGCACCGTCTCTGGGTACTTTCGTAGTGCTCGAGATCAAAGTCGAACAAGACGAGCCTAAACTAAGTCAATGGTCGTTCACGTCTTGCTTCGGTCACAGAGAGGATAGAGGTTGATCTATGGAGGGAAACAACGAAGAAACTTGAGATCAGGTTGAGAATGTGTTTTGGGTGTAAGAGTTCAAGATCTCCGTCATGAAGGTGACCGGAAATCTCTAAGGCAAGAAGTGTGTTGGTTTTCTCAGGTGTGTCTACTCTGAGACTCTGTTGTATTCAAGTGTTATGAATATTCTGGTTGTTCTGAAAAGATGTTCTGCCTTGGAAGATAGAGGAGGCCTCTATTTATAGTGTTTGAACTCACCCTGATCTCTCGACAGAGAAGGTGGAAGTCGTGGAAGAGTGGGGGAGTGGAGGACATGAGTTGTTCTCGGTAACTGCTAGGATCGTGTAGATCATGTCCACTCAGCGCCACTTTCTCGTAACTGTCCATCATCTCTATCAGTTTCTTTTAACTGCCGTAGACCGCCAGTCCAATACCCTTAAAGTTATCCCCCCGTGTGATGTTTTGATGTCTCGAGTGATGCGCAGATATTGCGTAGTTAAGTTGAGTTGCGTCGTATGACTAGGATGTTGTGACCAGCGTGAGTGTGGTGCTTTCGAGACACGTGTAGTAGGTGCATAGGAGTGGCCTTGGTTGTTGGCCAAGGCCAGGAATTCATGGCGCCATGGACTTGTGGCCTCATAGCCTAAGGGGCTACGACCTTGGCCTTTGGCCAAGGCCAATTTCTAAAGCGCTTGTTAGCGCTGAGTTCTGTTTTCATGGCGCCACGGCCTTGGCCTTTGGCCAAGGCTAGCTTGTTGTTTTGTGGCGCCATGGTTCATGGCGCCACGGCCTTGGCCTTTGGCCAAGGCCAACTTGTTTTGTTGTGGCGCCATGGTTCATGGCGCCAAGGCCAGTTTGTTGTGGCGCCATGGTTCTTGGCGCCACGGTCTTGCCCTTTGGCCAAGGCTAATTTCTCGCGCACTTTCGTGGTGCCATGATATATGGCGTTATTGTTTTGGCCTTTGGCCAAGGCCAACTTTGTTGCAGCTGGTGCATTCTGGCTATGCCACCTTGGTTGTGGTGTGCGTGCTTGCGCTACAGCGTACTTGAATTCATGGCGTGTTTATCCATGGTATGTTAGACCACCCTGAGCTTAGGATGTGGTCTGTTTAAGCATGTTCAGGTTGTTGTATGCTTCTCAGAGAGCTCTGGACAGGCCTAGAGCTTCGGTATTCCTGAGGTTTTCATTGAGACTCGGATATTGAGTCGTACTTTTAGAGAAAATCCATGAGGATGCGTATCTGTCAACTCTTCACCATGTACCATTGAACAATCTAGTTCTGATATCGAGGAATTCGAGGCGATGTCGACATGAAGCAGATTAAATGGGTTTATGTGCTGGTGAGATTATCGGCATTGCACTATGATGTCATCCTCTCCACCGAGAGTTATAAGAGAGAACTCATAGGGGGTATATTCAGCTCGTAGAATAGGTTGCATTCTGAGCTATAGAGATGTGCCTGAATAGGCGATGGTCCTTAGGTAAGGCGTTGTTAGAGAGTAGTTTTACAATTTTGCTCCTCTCCCATTTTTCACCATCTACAAATGGACATTCTGAATCAGCAAAAAGATATACCAATGAAGTACAGTGCATGATTCATCGAGTAATAGCAAAATGTTGGATCTCCTGAATTCTCGATTCCAGAATAGATAATCACGTTAATGATGTCCAGGAATTCAAATCAAAACATCAAATGATAAATTAATTGAATATTTGATCGAGTAGTATATCCATATTAAGATCTAATCACGTACAGTATTGTTCAGAAATCATGTGTCTATTAACTAAAGCGACGAACCATATTTCTGACTATGACTCAAACCAACTTAGTTGTACATTGAAGATGAACCAATTCAATCTTCAAACTGAGAAATTAAACTCATTACTTCGTTGAAGCACAAATCAAAATGTAACTTACTCCCCCTGAATGTAAGTTCGGATGTCTATCAAGTCCGACATATTTTTATCAAATGCAGCACAACGCGAAAGTCTACAGTACTAGTAACCAATAGTAACTTCTAGTGTTACTCCTCCTTATTTAATGCTTTCATTCATTTTTCAATATACGTACATGCATTTTTCTCCCCATATGACACTGCTTACTGTCAAAGACCAAGCACTGAACGAGTCAAGCTATCAATATTTCTCCCCCTTTTTGTCAAAAAGAATTGACAAAGGGTCTCGAAAATATCTGGGTTCGAGATAAATGCTCAAGTTCCGACAAACTCGATTCAACATATAAGAATGATTGCATTCATAAGGGTCAGCATTTCGACAAGTTACACAATATATATATAAAATAATCAGCACAAGTAACCTGTCAGGAAATATAAAAGATATAAGCAGATATGACTTGTATTCCCTGTATATTCCACAACCACGCTCCCCTAAAAAAAAAATCTATTAAGCGCAAGTTCACAAAAAGAACTCTCCCCCGTTGGTTGTCATTCTCTCGGACATGAGAACAACGGAAATAGCCTTTGCCAGAGAAAGACTTGAGATCTGGTTTTGGGTTTTCGAACACGTCCGTAGCCTTACTAGATTATACCAAAACCAATGATTTATGCGTATACTATAACTCCAGTCATAAGACACAAAGAGATCTAATAGTATTGTGACTAGCATAAAATCAATCTCCTCCTTACATAGTTATACTTATACCTGCATACAAAGTCATTAGTACAAACATAACAGCCACAAACATAAGGAGGCCGAGATATCAAGATACTTAAATAACAATTATATAGATCAGCTCCGTAGGAGATAAATGTATAATCTTGATAACCTGCAACAAATATTCATTTATGGATTGGAAATATTATATCAAAACTGTTGCATTCGAAACTGGCGTAATATTTTTAAATTTTTGTGATTTTCAATTTTTAATTTTCCAATAAAAAAAATCGAAACACACGTAAAATTTTGCTTTTTATATTTTCGAAACATTACATATTCTATTAAGTTTCGGTTTTTCAAATTTTTAGTTTTCTAACATAAACTGAATCGAAATTCACGCATATGTTTGTTATTTTCCGAAACTCTAACATAACATAGTTGCAAACAAACAAATTAAAATACTAATAAGATTTATTTTATTTCATAATAGTTTCGAATAACATGGGCAGTTCCAGAATATTGCATAAGCATCTTACAACCCTTTTTCATAATAAATCATCGAAAATAGAAAACAGTTTATCAGAGACTAGATTCATCACTTTCAACAATCTCATCGGAAGAGTCATGGGATTGGTGATCATGATTTTTCAAGGAATAGATCTGATCAAGCATCTCTTTTGCAGCAACAAGTTTTTCTTTGAGAAAGAAATTTTTTCCTTGAGTATTAATCATCTCTTCAAATATTTCTCCTCTAACGTCGACAGATGAGACAAACTTATCTTTTAGAAACTTAGATTATGTTGTAATGTTACTCAATCGATTGAAAGAATCTACAAGATCTTGCCCAAACTCCTCACAACATATAGAAAGATTGCATGTTTCGGTATGACTGTCTACTGAGGAGTCCTTCTTCTTCTTTCGAGAATAAACCAGTCCGAAACTCCTTTTGACAGGATCATAATCATCTAGATTCTTTTTCATACTACGACTTAGGTGATTTCGAAGAAAAAAGAAAGAGTTTCGAAATTATGAGACTTGGTTATATAGAAAATTCCATTTTTTAATTTTGGTAATACATTATGAGACTAATATATGTATATTTCTCAAAAAGAAAATTTTCGAAATATAGATTTTTGAACCTATTTATTTCAATCTCATTCATATGCAATAGATGTAATACCCAAGAATTATTATATAGTTATTTTTAATTATTATAAATATCCTAGTTTACAACAACAACATCCCATGACACTATATATATTTATGTGGTAGAGCTTGCTTGATAGGACACAGTATGAGATTGTGTACTATACGATTTCTTACGAGATTGAACAATCCTTTTAGAAACAGCAATATTGCTCGAGTGAATTGTTTCATGATTCCTTTCACAGGCAAAAGAGGAACAAGAAGACTTACAATGTTTACTTCCTTCAAAGATATTTGAAGATTTTCCATATGTCACACCTGATTCTGATGACGATGACTTCTGATTTATGTTTAATTTTTGAAGTAAATCATTGATTCGTTTGAGAAGTATTTTGCGTGAGCTACACCATTCTGAGAGGTGACCTTGCTTCTTACATTAAGAACAGTACAAAATAATTTGGGAAGGACGATCTTTAGAAGACGAATGTACAGTGTTCTTGGTCAGATTCTTCAGAGATGGGACGGAGTCCTTTTTCATGGCACAACCCTTTTGACAAGCATCAGAGAGAGTCTCGAGGAGATCTGCAGTCGAGCTTTTGAACTGATTATGAACATCTTGAAGATCCGACAGTTCCTTCTTAACAGGACTCAATGAGGACACTGTATCTTCAAGTACTTTGATATGATATGAGAGAGCAACACAATGTTTCTTCCGATCATTTATAGACTACTTAAAGAAGTTATCATACGCCATCAAGTTTTTGCTTTGTGGTTAAATGATCACATAGAAGACTGAGGTCTCTCATTTTTCCAAGAGTACTATTCAATCGTTCCCACAATGTTTTATTTTCAGTAGTAAGAAGTTAGGTATACCTTTCATTATCCTGATCTGAGTGATCGTTGCTTGTATAATTAGACCGTTTATCATACATACTTGATTCTTTGGTCGAGTAATTTTCTGATGATGTTCCGATACTAATAACATATGGCTTAGAACCAGGTATTTTTTATGCAAAGAGGTTGAACATTAGGTAAATGTTTTCCTGTGCAAATAAACTTCTTGTTTTGAGACATAATTCTTATAGGTTAGATCGAGCCAACACACAGATTGTTAGATCTTAAGGTGTTTGCCTGCTCTGATACCAATTGAAAAGACGAGGGTACGAGTACACCACCAATCTTTTATTTTTAGTCCACCTATAAGTCAAACCCTGAACGGTTCCCGTAATCAAGAACTCAAGAACAAGATCTCTTTCGTCACTGATTGATTCACACAAGGGAGTCAATACAAGATCCGAAAGGCTATGTCAACAACCAAGTACGATACTTTAATTATATATGACAAGTCAAATATAATGCGGAAATAAAGTAAAGTACACACAAGAATTTGTTAACGAGAAAACTACAAACTCGTAGAAAAACCCCGGGACCAACTCCAGTTTGAATACTCTTAAGAATTAAGCCGCCAACACACCTAATCTCAGACTCCAGACTAGCTGGTGCAGACAATATGACCCTAATACGACTATTAGTCACAAAGATTTCCCCTCAGTATTCCTACGCCTCCAATATAAGCAAGGTAGTCACGCACATGTACTCCCCTACGCAAACAGACGTCCTTTATTGTCTTACGCAAGAGTTGCCTCACAGCCCGTCGCGAGGACTATCGTTACCCGACCTCCAATCGGACGATTACAACCTTATGGACAACAACCAAATAGCGGTAGGTCAAATCACTAGATGACATCCTTGGTAACTTAACAGATATTTCACCGAAGTTGTTTTACACCAAGAACGAGGATATTTAAGTTTACTTGGTAATAAACCCCTCGAGATATCGATCAAGGTTTCAAAATCAAAACTCCCGAAAGAGCAACCTTGTCGTCCCAGTTGGAATTAAGCAATCAGCTGGAGCAAGTACAATATGATAGGACCGTGAAAAACAGTGTACCTGCAAGAAATAAATCCAATAACATCAATCTTGATTCCACTCAATATCTAAAGTTTAGGCACACAAACTACGGTAAGGATCAACGCCACAACTGAAAAGGGGAAAGGAGTGCCAAAGACATTAACCATGGATGAGTTGGCCAAACGCCAAGACGATCTCACAGAAAGCCAGGTCAAGATGTTCGATACTCAACTGGGAATCCTGGCTTGCCTCGAAACCATTACTGCGAAGCTGTCGAACTCGCCAACCAAAGAAGCCCCCAAGGCTACCACCGGCACTCACTCTGCTGTGATCCACATCCACGATGACGAAAGGCCTCCTACTCAATTGGAGTCTCACCAAGGGGAAGGACAACAACCTCACTACGTTACCACATGCGATTTGGAGAAGCTACTGCGGAACCGGGAAAGAGAGACGACGCTTCCTGTTCACCAACACCGACCGCCATATCCATACGAAGTACAGAGGATCTCTCTCCCCAAAGGATATGTTTCCCCTATGTTTTCCTTGTACGACGGAACCGGGAATGCCCGTGAGCATGTCTCGCGATTTTTGGAATCGTTAGGGGAACACGAATACAATCATGTACTGAGACTCAAGGAATTTTCAAAATCCCTCACTGGAAGAGCCTACACCTGGTACAATAATCTCGCCCCAAGCAGCATCGGTACGTGGAGCGAAATGGTGAACGCATTCTACTGTAAGTACTTCTTCGTGTCTGAACAGGTGACACTATCAGACCTAGGCAGAATGTTCCAGAGACCCAGCGAACACCTGAATGACTATGTGAAGAGATTCAGGATCCAAGCTCTCGACTGTCACGATCCGAACGTCACTGAACTACAATTGGTGGAACTCTGCATCAACGGAATGATTCCAGTCTACAGAGCCCTCTTGGAAAACCTTCGCTTCCAGACCTTCTCTGAACTCCATAAAGCTGCGAAGAGGTCCGCCACCACTGCACCCGCACTACTAGAAAGAGTTAAACCCCTGAGGAGCGAAGAAGCCCGTAGCACTCGGCAACATGAGACTGATCAACAAGCAGTATAATAGCAGCCTACCCTCAATGGGCGCTGTCAGCGAAGGAAGGAAGAGGAAAAGCCCTGCCACAGAGGTAACGCACCCAAAGCGCACAAACTCAGCTCTAGGTACCCCGAATAAGAACGTGAACCAAGGCGGGCCGCAAAAACCGGAGATGCGGAGGCAAAAGACCAGACTGGAAATACCAGACTACCCGTTCCCCATGGAGGAAGTACTAGAGCTGTTAGATACCTGGATCCAAGACGAACCAATCGAACTCCCGCCAGTACGACAGCATCCAACAACTGAGGAGGTAGCAAGTCCAAGGTATTGTCGCTATCACCGAGTTACTACCCACTCCACCAGAGATTGCTTTAGCCTCAAACGAATCTTCCAAGCCAAAGTAGAATCTGGAGAACTACATCTGGGAAACGAAGGTGTGTACCAAGACCCTCTACCAGTTCGAGCATTCACCCTTCCTGAGGAGCCAGTAAACAAGAGAGTGGAAGGGATAATGTATCAACTATGTGAGACTCTCTGTCTCTCGAAACCACAACGAAAAGACATGTTCACGGCTTTGAACATGATAGTATCAGGCAGACGCTTACCCTTCAAAGGGGCTGATGAACGAACAACATCCAAGCAAGAGGAGCCAACAGAAGGACAAGGCTGGGGACTTCTCACGACCACTCTCCACTACCATGCTGAATTTCCAAAGACGCTCATTGATCCTGGATGCTCGGTGAACGTCTTTCGGTCAAAACTCTTAGAGCCGCCAACATTCCTCGTAGTGAAGCCATCCATGCCCCTGCAGTCATCAAGGATCTGAACGGGATTGGGGTACGCACTTATGGGTACATCGCCCTACTGGTAGAAGTCGCCACATTTCCAAGCATTGCAGAGTTTCACATCGTCAAGGGAGATGTTGGGAGCGACATGGTACTGGGACGTCCATGGTTCTGCGACAACCAAGAAATACCACGCAATCAGTTGTCAGTGCCTCGGACATTTGTGAAGGAATTCACACAAGGGAGAAACACCACCAAGGCGATGGTAGCGTTATCAACTGAACTCAAAGGAGTGAATAAGAACTCCCTCGACAAGGAAGGTACTTCATCTGTCCCCTCTTTGTATGATAACCCACATTCCCCAAGTCACTGGGACTTACCACTGAAAGACCCGTCGGAGAAGAGAAGTCTGAGAAGACCCCAGTAGACGTGGGCACAACTATTAGAATCTTTATCAAAGCCCTTCAGGATTCTGGAATTGTCCGTGGTAAGCTATGCAGCGTTACCCCTGGAGGAAAAGGTGAACCGGTGCCATATGTTATACCACCCGAAGTCTTGGAAGACTTCTCAGACTTCGAAGAGTATGTGAAATTATCCAACCTAAAGCAAGAAGCAGGGGAGGGCGCAGTCTCATACATGGAGAGGTTTCGCAAGGAAGCAAAGGCGATCCTACCTAACGATGGTCCACTAGACACCACATTAGCTCTAGGCATGCTCCCAGATTAGTAATTCTTCGTTGAGCATAGCCTTAAGGGAACCACACTAGAATGCTTGTTTCGTTGTATTTACATTCTTCCAAAGCAGCGCATCATAGCGTGCAGTAGATAGGATTTCCATTTCAGCAGATTAATTACAAAAAGTCTTTCATTTCTGAAAAGGAGGGGATACCGAGATATACCACCAACTTTTGAATTCGTGAACCTAGTTGATTATGGTTGTTTGAACGATCTCACAAATCAATATTCAAACAACAACCTGAGTATAGTTCAGAGAACCGAACCCTAACAAGAACGTAGTTCTCGTCGATCTCAAGAGATTCACTCAAAGGTTATGAATCAACAAACTTACAATTAGTTCAATTATATAGATCAGAGACAATATAATGCGGAAGGGAAAAGTAATGCAAGACACCGGAATTTTGTTAACGAGGAAACTGCAAACCAGCAGAAAAACCCTGGGACCTCGTCCAGATGTGAACACCCTCAATATTAACGGTATACAGACGCTAGCCTACTCTCAGACTTCGGACTGGAATGTATCGAGACTGAATTAACCCTACAAGCAATTCAACTACCAATGTGCTCCTACGTCTCTTGGCTCCCGCAGAAACCTACATACTTGATTCCCCCAGCTAACGTCATTTACATGCCTAGGAGTTGCTCCACTTCCCTTCGTGAAGACTAGCGCTACCCTGCCTCTAACAGGACGCCTAAAAGTATCCAATTAATTAAACAAGAATACGATTGTGATTTCTTTTAGACTTAAAGTCAAGGTTAATGGAAAACGGTTTTACTGAATAGGGCTTATTGATCTAGCCTAAACAGCTTTACCTCCTAACGCTTGACGAACTTAGTATGAAACCTAATTTGCGTTACGGAACTTCTTGGGTTTATGATACAAGATCTACCTTACGAAGTTTCTATCAAATCTTGGTCATGATAAGATTGAAAGAATTCAATTGACCCATGATACAGGATCATGAATCTAACTTCCGACCTATGCTTCACGATCCTCAAGTGAAGTCTTTTCAATAGTCGTAGTCCAAAAGGACTTCGAGATGACGACCAACCTTTATGCAAGGATACACAGATGTGTAGAGGATTGAGATTGTATCTTGCAGAAGGTCATCTATTTATAGTGATCACCAAGGGAGGCTTTGCTTAAAAGTTAAGCAACCTTGAGTAGGACTCAAGCAAGTTCCAGAACTAATAAGTCCATAGCTTGAATACCCATTCTCAATCTTCTTCTAACTTTGTACTAGGCCAATAGTTAAAGAGGACTCAACCTTGATTGAAGGTTTACGACTTCTGGTCCAAAACACGTTTGAACATCGCATGGATTAAGTAGTTGAATTCCACGGGCTAAGAAATGACAAGTCCGAGAACTAATCATTCCAGAACCGAAAACTCCATAATATGAAAGTTAAGAGTTTTTCATGGCTTATGTGTACGCGTTCACAGAGCTGTCTATTGGAGTTCAGGAGAAACCTTGAACTCGTATGTACGCGTTCATACAGACTCACTCGTTCTCAACATATGTACGCGTTCACCGTTGAGGTCATTTCATGAGACAATTCAACTTACGCTACCTATACATATTATCACGGTTGTGACAAATGCAAAGGCGAAGAATCCAAGAATACCTTCAGATTTTATAAACAACATCATAGACTATTGATATGATAGAATGGTAAGTACGAAATACGGAAAGGAAAAACCTTTCTAACCTTTAGCGAGGACGTTATGATTTATCAAGTAGTGAGCTCCGGTCTTCGTCTTCAATGGTCTTCGTCTCGATTACCTAAAACTATCCTAGTCTGAGTTGTAGAGTAAACTTATCAAGGATTGTGTTTTTGTCATCTAAACTTGACAACTGACTTGAGATAGCAACATCAGTGGGTTCGATCGAGCAATGCTCTAACAATTTCAAAAGAAAATCTCTTTCATAAAACACCTTCTTATACAGTCGATAGAAAATACCTACAACCCATTTAGCGTCTAAAAACAAAAATAAAGCAAAGAAACCTACTACTCAAGAAAATCAGTCAAGACACAACTAGATTCACCCTTGCAGGACGCCCTCAGTTGTTCCAGCTCCTCCTCCTCTCTCCGTAGCTCAACCCTCAACTCCGCTACCCTCCTCTCCTTCTCTTGAAGAACCTCCTGAGACCCCTGAGCCTTGGCCTTCTCAAACCTGTCACGCAGCCAAGCCACCTTAAAGCCTTTGGATTCCGCCATAGCTATAGAACCTTCCCAATCTTGGACATCAAACGGATCAACAAAATCAATAGACTGAGTCATCATCTCTGTCACCCTCGACAACAGAGTACCAACTATCGACTCAGAAAGTAGCCGGTTCTCCCTATCATGAGCAATGTGACTGAATTTCCTCCAAATACGGTCATACAGTATCTGATACTCACTCGACACCGGGAAGTTACCCACCAAAGCGTATCCAGGTCGAACTCGGTGAATAGATGAGGGAAATACAACTCCAGCATTGGGATATGAAGGCTCCAGATGCACACCATCACCTGATGTTTGCTCAATTGAAGGAATAGTTGCTTCCACATCATTGGAGACGACCTCATCGACAGCCTCAGAAACGGTGGCGCCTACGTCGGCATTCAAGTTTTCTTCACTCTCTAGCATTTCGACATTCTCCGCGATAACAACACCAGCGTGATCCTCATGTTCCTTCTCCTATGGACACAAGACCCGGGATTATTAGTCGACCGCTTAATAGCATACGAAGACAAGTCCTGAAAGAAGGGACTGCCAGCAAAGACGACGAGAAACAGTAAGACCTACCTGGACGAGTTCACAATCAGCGGTCTCACCGGGGGAAGAAGTATGGATATCAGTACCAATCAACTCGTCCACCTCAACCTCAACGACCACGTCGGTAACAGCTGGGGACTCCACGACGTTGTCCTGCTCCTTCGACACAGAGTCCTACAAAATGTATAGAAAGTTCAAGCATCCACACAAAAAAAAAAACCCGGATATGTAGAGCAAGGAACTTCACCGAACGCGAACAACTTACCTGAGATGGAAAGGGA
The DNA here is from genome assembly GCA_023529015.1 of Papaver nudicaule. Lineage (NCBI taxonomy): Eukaryota > Viridiplantae > Streptophyta > Magnoliopsida > Ranunculales > Papaveraceae > Papaver > Papaver nudicaule. Next base: position 11,969 of record JAJJMA010023932.1, read on the forward strand.
CATGAACCTATCATGGGGGATGGATTAACAATACGACCCTCAGGTAACTCCATCGTGTTACTCTTAGCTCTCTTCTTAGGCTGGACCACTGAAGGAGGTTCCATCTATTATCAAGGAGAATCCCGGTTAACAAAAGCAGAGCGAACAAAGATATATATATATATATATATATATATATATATATGCATATGTATAAATGTCGGAAGAGAAAGTCTACCTGAGGTGTCACAGCGAAGGTGGGCCTGTCAATTGTGTTCACTTTCTTCACGAAGTTACCCAGAGCCAACAAGGTGTAATCCCAGAATTTGCTGAATTCGGGAGTGACTCTCATCCGTCTACTACCAACCAAGAAGGTGACCTTCCTCCCAGGATCCTGGGTAGGGTCCAAGTATTCGCGCAAATCGTCCCTAGAAGGAGGGAGGGAACGGTCCAAAGGCACATCTTGATCAAACCCCATGAACCGTGCTGCTCTGTCAATGTTATACACCTGCCTCACCAATTCGCCCTGATAAAAGCCAAGAATGAAGCTTGAGATGCTGCTACACATGAACACCTGCTGCCCTTCATCATCAATGTTAGTCACGCCGCGAGATCCAGAACGCAAAGCAGCTTCCTCAGCCTCTGCAGCAGTTTGGAGTTGGCAAACTCTATCATCAGGAACATAGCACCATGGACGGAAACAGGCGCTCTCCTCCTTGTCCAAAAGATTTAATAGCTTCGCCGAGTCCTTGGGCTGCTTCTGACTCCACCACATGATCCTGGCGTACTCCAATGAGTCTGAATGAAGGCCACCCAGCGGAGCATACTGCACGTAATGTTCCCACAGAAAAGCTTGAAGGAAGGGAAGGTTGACAAATGACGAAATGCGACCCGTGGAAGAACTGGACATGTTCCTGGCTAAAGCACTCAAATGGGCATACTGGGACCCCAGGAAAAAGCTACCAATCGGCAAAGGCATACCCCGAGCTAGCCGAACAGCATACGGGACGACCGCAGGCTTCAGCGTCCCGATGGGATCATCCTCAAATATATCCCGCGACAACCAGAGTGTGAGGAATGTTGATATAAGCTTGGTGTTGCTGAGGGCATCACTCCTACCTCCAGACGAATACCAGTGATAGATCCACCTGATATAATTCTCATCGGCAGAGGCATTAGGTAAATGCAGATCTTTAATCTTTGTGTTTAGTTCATCGACCATGGCATCACGAGGAAGTCCTGGATGGTTCCTTGGGAGCTTCCCGGGTATTGGAAGGTGATACAGAGCTGATACCGCCTCCAAAGAAATGGTGCAAAGCCCATGGTAGAAGTATTAGTGGACTCACACCAACGAGAAGCAAAGGCGACAACACCGTCAACGTCCACCTGTACCTTCAAATTACCCGACGCCCTCACCGCGTGCGCGGTCCCAACTTCTTCTAAGATATCACGCACCTTCTTATCTTTCAACATGGAGTTTAACCAAGGGATCCACTGAGCGAAAGGGACTCTGGGAGCATCAAAGTCAATTGAAGAAGCCCCATATGCACCTCGTTGTAAAGAGAACCTGATGATTTCACCAGGTACAACAACCGACGACGGAGACTTGGTCTTGCTGTTGTACTTCGGAGCAAAACGAGCCTCTGGATCGACTCGACTCACAAGTGGGGTGGTTCTTCTACCAATCTCTCTATACGCATCGAAGAACTTATTCTCAACACTAGGCGTTCCAACAATGGAAGGTACAGGAGTAGCATCATCACTTCGCTTTCTTTGCAACACACAAACAATTCCAAGTAAGTTACTATGCATACTCTTGCACATGATAGTAACCACTTTCTCAACGAACATGAATAGTTATGCATGCGCATGTACTGTAGCATATTTACAGAACAATATGTAGGCGACACCACAAAAGAACGACAACAAACTAACAAAAAATGTGGCGCCATTGGCCTTGGCTCTTTGGCCAAGGCCGTAGCCGTGAAACTGTGGCGCCACGGGATGTGGCGCCATTAACCCGTCATTCCGTGGACACGTATATATATATATATATAAATATAAATAAATAAAAACGATAAAGAAAACCCTAGGTTACCTTGTTGCTCCTCGTTTTTGCTCCACTTGACGATATGATGAACAAGGATTAACAGAACACAATTAAAGAGAGTAAATCAAAAAGAAAGAGAAAAAATACTGCTCTGGAAAAACCTTTTCTCTTTTCTCTTCTTTGTTAAAAGTTTAACCTAGGCATGTATATATATACATAGCCTTTAAGAGTCATAATGCTAGTAGAACTCTTAAAAGAGGAAGGAAGCCCAAGGCCCTAAAATAGCACGCCAGCCCTAGGGCTGGCATTACCAAATTGCGGCGCCACAATGGCGCCGCGGGAAAAAAATGGCGCGAGTCCCGAGGCATGACCACCATGGCGTCGTGGCCATGGCGCCACGCCCACAACACCCCAAAATCTCGGCGCCACGCCTCTTGCCTCTCTCCCATATATATATATATATATATATATAAAGAATTTTTACGCGCAAGCTCGCCATCTATTTATTTTATTTTATTTTATTTAAGGACTGTAGCACTAGGATTTGATCTTTTGTAAATCCTTGCTGGTAAAACCTAAGACCATTGAGATTGCAATCACCATCCGAGTTCTTAGTATGAAACATTACTGTTCCACACTAACCAGGGGACTTAATGTAGATGGTGAAAAATAGAAGAGGGACAAAAATGTAAAACTACTCTTCAGTCATGCCTTGCCAAAAGGCAATCGCCTACTCAGGCACATCTCTACAGCTCAGAATACAACCTGTTATGTAGCTGAATATGCTCTCTATGAGTTCTCTTTTATAACTCCCGGTGGAGAAGATAATATCATATTGCAGTACTAATAACCCCACCAACTCATAAACCCATCAATTTACTTCATGTCGACATCGCCTCGAATTCCTTGACATCAGAACTGAATTGCACACTGGTATACGGTGGAGAGTTAACAGAGACGCATCCTCATGGATTTCCTCTTAAAATTCGACTCAATACCTGAGTCTCAATGAAAACCTCAGAAACGTCGCGACTCTAGGCCTGTCCAGAGCCCTCTGAGAAGCATACAACAGCCTAAACACACTTAGGCAGACCACAATATAAACACATAATAGTCTAATATACCATGGATAAGAACGCCATGACCCAAAATACGCCATAACACAAGTGCACAAGTATGCCATAGTCGAAGTGGCGTGGCCTAAATACGCCACGAAAGAATTGGCCTTGGCCCTTGGCCAAGGCCGTAGCCTCGAAGCCGTGGCGCCATACTCATGGCGCCACAAGAAAAGTGGCCTTGGCTAGTGGCCTTGGCTAGTGGCCAAGGCAGTGGCCCCTAGGCCATGGCGCCCTGAACCATGGCGCCACAAAAGTTGGCCTTGGCCAGTGGCGCCATAAGAATGGCGCCATAACAAACTGGCCTGTGGCCAAGGTCTAGCCACCATGAATTCTTAGCCTCGGCCAATGGCCAAGGCCGCTACTATACAGCCACCTTGTACGCTTCTAGCGCCACACTCACATTGGCCATGGAGCCATAACCATACAATGTTGTTTAAACTTAAGACGACCATGCATATCTGCATATGACACGAGGTATCAAAACATCACACGGGGGGATAACTTTAGGGGTATTGTTTTGGCGGTCTACGACAATTAGAAATAAACTGATAGAGATGATAGACAGTTACGAGAAAGTGGTGCTGAGTGGACACGTTCTACACGACTCAAGCAGTTACAGAGCACAACTCACGTCATCCACTCCTCCACTCTTCCACGACTTCCACCTTCTTTGTCGAGAAATCAGGGTGAGTTCAACACTATAAATAGAGGTTTCCTCTATCTTCCAAGGCAGATTAGTGAGAACATTCAGAACAACCAGAACCTCAGCTCATTTACCTGAGTATTCAACACACTTCTAGCCTTGGAGATTTCCAGTCATCCTCACGGCGGAGATCTTGAACTCTCACACCCTGAAACACACATCCTCAACCTGATCTCAAGTTTCTTTCACTGTTTCCCTCCCTAGATCAACCTCTATCCTCTCTGTGACCGAAGCAAGACTTGAGCGGCCATTGACTTGGTTTAGGCTTGTCTTGTTCGATTTTGATCTCGAGCACTACGAAAGTACCCAGAGACGGTGCATTGTTTTTCAGGCAAAAACACCACTGTAAACTTTGAGTTATGAGCTTCTTCTAACATTTTTATTATGAGTGGTAATTGCACAAACAACCTTCCCATAAATCTCAATCCACTTGCAGAATTACTCCATCAATCAGGTGTTTGGCCTTATGACAATTGCTTGTTTATCCAGATCATGTCATTGTCACTCTGTTGAGCTTCCAGAATTTGTTGTTGTAACTCTGGCACAATCATGGTGTTATACACCATTTCTTCAACATTAGTGTCAGCTTCCTATATCTCTCTCTACAAATCCCACGCATGCATAGCAATGCTTGCAACCATTGTTATTGACTTCTTGCTCAATGTATCTGCAACTACATTGGCTTTCCCTGGATGATAATGGAATGTATAGGTGTAATCCTTGAGAAACTCCATCCATCTCCTTTGTCTCAAATTCAAATCTCTCTGTGTAAAGATATACTGCAAGTTCTTATGATCAGAAAATATATCAATTTTCTCACCATAAAGACAGTGTCTCCATAGTTTCAGTGCAAATACTATAGTTGCTAGTTCTAAGTTATGAGTTGGGTAACTCATCTCATGTGCCTAGGAGCATAAGCTACAACCTTACCTTCCTGCATAAGCACACATCCTAATCCCTTCAATGATGCATCTGAATAGATGACATATTCGAGTGAGCTACAACCTTGTATTTCTTGTATTCGAGTCCATCAACTTCATACGTCTCCAAATAGTGAATTAAGATGTTATTTGCTTTATTTTGTATCATAAGACTTCAATGAACCTGCAAAATAGAAAACGACGTAAAATAAAGAATGTACGAGGCGTTAGGCGACTAAATTGTATGAATTAGGTACTCTTGAATAGGTTTTTGAGCACCTATCAAGTGTAAAGAGGCATTCACCATTGAGTTGGGTAACTCACTCGTTTCCACTTCAATTTTCAGTTGTCAGAAGAGATGGTGCACGTGAAGAGTTTCGTTTCATAGTTCAACACTTAATCGAGTTAGGTCTTGTGTAATATTTTACATCTGAATACTCTGTCAAATTGTAAGAACATATTACTATATTTATATCATTTGAGAGGTTTCCAGTTATGAAAATCTGAGGGTTTGGGTTTCTTTTAAATTCTTCTGTAATTAGGTATCTTGCGTAGATGATCTAGTTTCTCGATGCCTCTACACCTTGAGAGGTGTTTATGTATTTATTTTCAAAGAGGGGTTGTAGATTTGAGTTAATCGTTATTTAGAATCTATAATTAAGAGTTTAACGAATGTTTTAGAACCTTAATGCCTCAGAATGTAGAACGATATTCTAGATTTCTAAGTAGGTGGATTTTGAGTCGTTACAATTTCGTCTACTAAATTGAGTGATTATTGAATGAATGTATAGTTGCAGGGACGAATCTATTGAGCTAAGGAAGAAACGAACTGAACC
>JAJJMA010023933.1:0-24916 GCA_023529015.1 Papaver nudicaule
ACACAACAATCAACAAATAGGATGAAATGGGTTTACAAAATTACCTTCTAATTGCGCCCATATCATCTTTATCACGCTCAACTCGATTTCAACGTTGAACTTCGGCAATGGTGGGTTCAATCAGATTCGATGGGGGTTTGGTTGTTTGTTACCTCGACCTGCTTGTGATTTCTCGCGATTTTGGTTTTAAAGAAGAAAAAAAGAGGAAGAGAGTAGGAGCCGAATGAACAAGAAAAAGGAGGATTAAACAATGAGATAAGTTTTGCATTAAGGGTAAAATAGTAATTTCTATTGCTAATTGAGGGATAACTTTGATAGGTTTTACAAAGGGTATTTAGGTAATCATTGGAGTAGGAGGGGGTGAAGAATTTGGAGAGGGCTTAAAGCACATTTCTAAATTAACATTGCTCCTAAGTTCTTCCAAAAGTTTGATTATGAGAATAGTATTTTTTTTAAGATATAAATGAATTTTTAAAGATGGAAGTGATATTTAGAAATTCAATTCGGACTGTTCGATATAGGTCATTTAATCCAAGGGTTATTATTACGCGGAAGACACTATAAATAGGGAACATATTTTTGGAAAAAGGGAAAAGAATTTTTGCAGAAAATTTTAGAGAAGAATTCGGGTAAAAAAACTAGAGAAATAGAGTCCAAAAGATTTTTGTTAGTGGTGGAAACGATAAGAGCTAATACGATCTCGCGGGAACATTGATACGATCTTGCGGGAACATTGCTGGTTTTTCTTATTCAATTTAAGTGACTTTGGAACTTATTTGCGAAAACAGGTTAGCGTTAGTTTCGGTTGATTAATTGAATTTTTTTTTTGTGTGTGTGTTGGATGATTACTGATGTTTAATTCGGCTCGCACATGGTAAGGAAAATTGGTTTTACTGATTTGGTATATGATCAACATGTTAAGTCTTTGGTCTATGATCTTATCCAGGCACATGCACTAAGTTTCACATAATAAAAATCATTATGCCAACTACTTTGATAACTTTGATATTTATATATGAACAAAGGATGGGCCCAGTTAACAACAACGGTCACGTTTGCTGGATGTACTATTTATCACCAGGCGTGGGACAAGATACGGAACGAAAAGGATAAATATATAATGTTTCCTTCTTGTTCTCTCGAAGATTTTAAAGCTACAGGTCATCTTTGGTGGAGTTCTATGGTAACAACAATATTTCTTGCGTTGCAGTCAAGTGTTCGTCTTCAAGGTTGCTGGTTTTTGGTTCCTTTCAAATGCCTGGACCTCTCTTGTGGGTTGTCCGTTAAGAAGGCCTCACAGTCTTCGCATCATGCATCACTGTTGTGTTTAGGTAGTTGGTTTATCTTTTGTAGGTCAAGTCTGTCAGCTTAGGCGTTAGAGGTGTAGGTGGATGGTCATCTCGCAATTCGGTTCGTTCATTTCTGTACACTGTCATGCTTATATGTTCTGTAACACTAAATAATTGTAACCGTCTTGTCTAGTTAAATAAATTGACCTCTTTCAAAACAAAAAAAAAAAAGGTTAGCTAGTTATTTTTATTTTTTTCAATCTTTGGACCTGAATTAGCTTCCTTTTTTCTAATCCTTGCTACTTTATTAAATTTTGGGTAATATTGATTTGAATGGTTGATTATGATTAATAACAATAATAATATTGATTTGAATGATTTATTTGGATGATTGATTTAGTGATTTTGTTTTAGATTCGAATTTTCTGTTGGAATTTAATTTAATTTGATTTAATTGTGAGGTGTTGATGATATTTGATATTTTTGTAGGTTATAAGTCAATATTGTGAAATACTAAAATTTCCTTTATTTTTCTTATATATTTTGAAACCCTAAAATCTCAGTTACAAAGCAGAGGCCAATCTTCGGATTGGACGGGCTAGGTGCCTTACACCTTCCTAGCCTGTACCTTGATTCCCGGACCCGTCCGACTTGTGCCTTATTTGGGCCCCAACTCCCTTAGTTGGGTGCCGGCTTCGATTATTAATTCCAAGTGTAATTTTCCATTTGTAGATGAAAAAATATAGCATCCACCACAGGAGGCAACAGAAACTGGACGAGGTACTGCAGGTCCTGCATAACGGCTCAGAGGAGGATTAGACCAAGGTACCAGAGTCCGGATAGGCGCAAATGGCTGCGGATACAGAACCTGACACGACTAAGGGCGGTTAAGCAACAACGGAGACTGCTAAGGAGACTACGAGGTTCTGTCATCCAAGAAGCTGGAATGCGAGCGAAACAATCGGATCTAAGATATTTATCTGATGTATTTACTCATTTACCCCTAAACTTGTATTCCCGTCGTCTATAAAAAGCTTGCCATGCCTCATCTGTAAACCAAGTAATTCATTAATGAGAAAACAAAACTAGACTCTTTCTCTCTAAACAATCTCTCTCTTTACTTTGCTGTTAATATGGTTAGTTGAACCAAATTGTTCATACCACATTGTCGATCAAGTAGATTCAATCACAAGGAGAAGATTAGTAGATCAAAGCAAAGTCTAATTATCTCTTAGATCAACGGATTCATACCGGATAATTGATGAAGGTATGATCTAAACCTAATTTTGTATCTTCATTTGGCGCCGACTAAGCTTGAATTCTTATATTTAAGGTATATTCCGTTGTTGTCATTAAGATTTTAAAGTTTTAAAACTGTTTTCAAAGAATTTGCTGATGTTTTCTATGATTTCTTAATGATCGAAAACTTTTGGCGGTAAAATGAAATTTTAAACCTAAAATCTCATATCTAAAAATTTGAATGTTTAATTGGGAATTTGCGTAAATAAATACTCTTAGACGATAGATCATAAGCATATAAAGTCAAAAATAACAATTGGAAGATTGATCTAATACTTTTAATGTTTTCATGAGAAAACACCAATGAATGAAATGAAAAATAATGGATATAAAGATTCGAAGACGTGACCAAACCGTAAAAGCTAACAGATCTAAAAGAAATTACCTTCAGGGAAGTTTTTCTTTAAATTCAAATATTATTTTCATTTAAGCATTGATTAAATTTAATTGTTACAATTACAAAATACATAAACTCTATTTCTGCATGTTTAGATTATAAAATACATTACATGATTCAAAGTTTCCTATAGATAAACATCGTTTAAGTCCAGATTTAAATCGTATTCTTCAGATTTCAGTTACATTTGGTAATATAGAGAAAAATATTCAAATTTTATTAAAAATTCGATTATATATACTTAGATCTGTAGAGTTAGTGATATACATGATACCGAATCTGTTTCGGGTAAATACAAACACCTACAGGAAGTTTTGATTCAGTAGATAATCCTTAAACTATGATAATATTTACAGCCGCCTGATATTTAAAAAAAAAAACTAGAGATAGAACGGATTGATCCTTTAGATCTAGAAAAATCCAAATCTCACTATCATGATTATTAGGAGATTTTCCATCAAACAATGTCATGACCCAACTGGAGGCAGACCTTTTGTGGTTAAGGGCAGTTCCCTGGTTAGCCAACGTCATGATCCTGATAAGGGATAACCCCTTGGTAGGGGCTGTTTTTGTAAGTCATTGTTACTTTACTGATGTAGTTGTGTGAGTCGCACGGGGAGCTTTGGTCTCTCTTCTTTATATTCTCGTTTGTTGTAACCTTGAAAGGTATCCAAATTATTAATCAAAACCCTTAAGTTTAACAACTTAACCCCTTCTCTGCTTATCTCTCTCACTCTAGGCAGAAACTCTTATGTTTCTGAAATCATTTGTAGTGTAGACCACTACAAACAAACTGAGGAATACATTTGTTTCATTTGTTATTTTCCAGATCTCTAGGAAAATAGATAAAATAGATTATTGTTGTTTGATTAGATAATATGAGACGAATTCTAGAAGATTATTTTCATATCCATGATCTAAATTTTGTTAATCTATTCCGGATACAAGTATTCTTTTTCAGATATGACACTAATCTTGATGACAAGATGAAGAGCGAACAAAAATAGGATCTGAGATATGAACAGATAAATGAAGCATATCAAGATATTTGTTGAATCAAACTTATTTATAATAATTTCCATTTAACAGACAATTTAGATTTTTTTTTGCTAAAAAAAAAGTGAATTATAAAGTTCGCTAATGATGCATGTCGAATCCGCACAAATATACTTAAGTCTTAAACCTTCACAATATGTAATAATATAGTATATACGTAAGAACAAGTTCGTCCACGAAGAGGTAATGGGAAATAAAAAGTAACCAAAGGGGGGGATGATTGTTGTTTTAAACTAAAAAGCGAAATAAAATAAAAGCAAGTAAATAAGGCGCAAAGAATAATTTGAAGTAATCAAGAGTGGAGAATATTGGTTAAGGGTTCATCTTTAATTGCTTGACATGCATATGAATAATATATGGAGTTCAACTAGTTCTATCATCATCAAAAGCCCTAGAATACATCATCGCGAAAATATTCCGAAATTTCCTAATGTCATCACACACCATAACGATGAATGTGTGAATACTACGTAGAGAATAACTCGACACCATGAGTAATCGAGTTCAACTCTCTAAGAGCACTAAGTTTTGTGAAATAGGATAATCAATGCAATGAACCACCATGAATGGCTCATTCAACAAAGGTTGTATCCTACATATGACTCTCGAAGCTATCACCACCTCAATAATCATATCGTGCTACTTATGAATAGGTTCTTCAACTATTTCGTATCTCCAAACCTAATTCTAGCAATATGTATAAACATAATCTAACTCAATTGGCCACTTGAATCAAAAGACATTCAACCTTAGTGTAATACATCAATCATACACTCATACGCAAAGTAGAATAAAATCGATGATGAAAAGAATAAGTTTTCAATTCCATAATTAATCAAAACATGTCTTGCAATTAAAAGACTACATCCTCAACCAATAAAAAGAATTTAGCTACTCATGTTGTTCTTGAAAGCAAAAGAAAACATATTGAAAGTGCTCGAAATCATAAAAACTCCCTTATGTAAAGCTCCAATCTTTCTCCCAAAGCTCCACCTCGAAATCCGTGCCAAACCCTAGCTTTTTCTCCACCTCGTGAAACGTGCCAGGAGCTTCTCCAAAAACTTGCGTGATCCCCATCCTGGAACTCCCTTTTTCTCCTTTTATACCCACATCAAAAGAACCCTTTCCAAAATCAGGCCAAGCCTAAGCCTGGTACACAGTTCAGCTCGCAGCCCATAAGCTGACCCACTAACCTTGCAGGCCCAAAAACAACACCAAGCCCAGCCATCTCGTCTGTGCTTGTCGGATACGGAGAACTGACGTTCTGCTCTTTATTCACATGTGCCACACACACACGCCGTCGCCTTTGTCTCACCCGTGCGAGATACACGCTCACCATCTTCTTCTTTCTTTGTCGAATCCAGCAGTCCGACAATACTGCACAGTTCCCTTCTCCATCGACACAAATGAATCTTCATCAGATCGAGCTCCAAGATGCACTCCACAACCACAATTGATCGTGACCCAAGTTCCTAAACTTCAATACAACTCCAAATGCGCTGTCTGATCTCTTCAATTCTTCTTCAGCCTTCAACAACTCCAACAACAGCAGACCGAGTTCTTCTTTTGAACCCTCTTCAAGTTCACTGCCATAACAGCAATCAATCAGCAGCCACAACTCTTTCTCCTCTTCCTTGCTGTCTGCAGTTCATTGGAAAATCATCATTGCCTTGCCAACAAAATCCTTCCTCAATTTCACAAATCCAGTACAGAAATCCCATGAATTTCCACTTTCAGTTCCTTTGCCAAATCCAATCACCTTCTTGATCTTGTACTGACCTTGCCTGTACCCTTTGAGCTTTACTACGTCCTGGAACCCAGCTGCACCTTATTGTCTAACCGGCAAACCTTGCTCTGCCCTATTTCATTTGAACCTCAAACAGATCTGAAAACAGACGGAATCAGCGTCTGTTTTTGTTATAGATAAGTGTCACCCCTTAGCGAAGTACTGTGGTTGGGAATAACACGGTGCCCTGAACTCTTGGTGGTGCCCCTATGTGCTTGTACTCCATGGCAGCCCTGAGTAAACTTGTTCGGGTGCCTCAGTAAATCTGTGTCTTCCCCTTAGTAACTTTGATCTTCAACACTTTTAAAGCCTTGCTCTTTTCTTGTATTTGAATTGACCAACTTAAAGCCGCCAAGTTGTGAATAGAGTTGTTTCTGCTTCATTTTATTCAAATATTATTTCAAACTACCTGCAAAATAGAAAACGAGTAAAATAAACAATATATGAGGCTTAAGTCGACTAAAGTATATAGAATAGGTACTCTTGAATAAGTGTTTTGCACACCTATCAGCTAACATTCTGATTTTTCATTGGTGAAGTTCAAAAGAAAGATGGCTCAAAAGCGCGTACAAACAAGATCTGGGATATCATCACCACAACGAACTACTACAGAGCAAGGAGAAGCATCTAATAGCCAGAATACAACAACAATACACACTCTAGGAATGCCACAATGGACACCCACAAGACCTGATCCAGTACCACAAGTTACGATAGCAGAGCCTACAACTACTATTCAGACAACTAATACTGAAAAAGAGGGGATACGGAGATACACCACCAACTTTTAGTTTCCGTGAACATAGTTGATTACAGTTGTTTGAACGATCTCACAAATCAATATTCAAACAACAACCTAAGTATAGTTCAAAGAACCGAACCCTAACAAGAACGTGGTTCTTGTAAATCTCAATAGAGATGGATTCACTCAAAGGTTATGAATCAACAAACTTGCAATTACTTCAATTATATAGATCAGAGACAATATAATGCGGAAGGGAAAAGTAATGCAAGACACCAGAATTTTGTTAACGAGGAAACTGCAAACCTAGCAGAAAAACCCCGGGACCTCGTCCAGATGTAAACACCCTTAGTATGAACGGTATACAGACGCTAGCCTACTCTCAGACTTCGGACTGGACTGTATCGAGACTGAATTCGCCCTACAAGCAACTCAGCTACCAATGTGCTCCTACGTCTCTTGGCTCCCGCAGAAACCTACGTACTTGATTCCCCTAGCTGACGTCCTTTACAGGCCTAGGATTTGCTCCACTTCCCTTCGTGAAGACTAGCGCTACCCTGCCTCTAACAGGACGCCTAAAAGTATCCAAGTAATCAAACAAGAATACGATTGTGATTTCCTTTAGACTTAAAGTCAAGGTTAATGTAAATCGATATGTTGAATAGGGCTTATTGATGTAGCCTAAACAACTTTACCTCCAAACGCGTGACGAACTTAGTATGAAACCTAGTTCGTGAATATACGTTGGGAACTTCTAGAGTTTATGATTCAAGATCTACCTTACGAAGTTTCTATCAAATCTTGGTCGTGATAAGATTGGAAATATTCAATCGACCCAAGATACAGGATGGAATTTTACTTCCGACCTGTGCTTCACGATCCTCAAGTGAAGTCTTTCAATAGTCGTAGTCCAAAAAGGACTTCGAGATGACGACCAACCTTTATGCAAGGATGCACAGATGTGTAGAGGATTGAGATTGTATCTTGCAGAAGGTCATCTATTTATAGTGATCACCAAGGGAGGCTTTGCTTAAAGTTTAAGCAACCTTGAGTAGGGCTCAAGCAAGTTCCGAAACTAAGAAGATCCATAGCTTGATTACTCATTCTTAATCTTCTGTGAACTTTGGACTAGGCCAAAAGTTAAAGTAGACTCAACCTTGTTTGAAGGTTCGCGACTTCTGGTCCAAATCATGTTTGGACATCGCTTTGCGACTTCTGGTCCAAATACTTGTTTGAACATCGCTTGGATTAAGTTGTTGAATTTCATGGGCAAAGTAATGACGAGTCTGAGAACTAATCATGCCTAGACTGAAAACTTCAATGATATGAAAGTTTGGAAGTTTTCTCATGGCTTATATGTACGCGTTCATGAACGCGTTCATAGAGCAGTCAAATAGAGTTCAGGAGAATTCAAAAACTTGTATGTACGCGTTCATACAGACTTTTGCTCGTTCTCTGAAATGCCATACAATCACATGTACGCGTTCACCGTTGTGGTCATTTTCAAGAGACAATTCAACATACTCTACCTATACATATTATCACGAATGTGACAAATGCAAAGGCGAAAATCCTAGAATACCTTCGGATCATATAAACAACATCATAGACTATTGGTATGATAGAAATGGTAAATACGATACAGAAAGGAAAAACCTTTCTAACCTTTAGCGAGGACGTCATGATTTATCTAGTAGTAAGCTTTGGTCTTCGTATTCATCAGTCTTCGTCTCGATTACCTAAATATATCCTAGTCCGGGGTTGTAGAGTAAACTTATCAAGGATTGTGTTTTTGTCTCATAAACTTGACAACTGACTTGAGATAGCAATATCAGTGGGTTCAACCGAGCAATGCTCTAACAATCTCCCTCTTTGTCAATTTTAGTGACAAAAACCAATCTTACATATGGATTCAAAAAGTAAAATATTTTAGCCCTAACCATAATGTACTTGATCTTCTTGTAATCTTCAGCATCTTCATATATGAGTGTTCCTGCAAGTGAAGATTCAAGGTAGAGATAACAAACTCAACGTCACCACACATCTTGGTTTCTAGAAGGACATAGTCCAACAAGAGTTTGTTATGCAATTGAGTAGTATGTAAAACTTGTAAGCATATTGCATCGATGCTTCAAGATACTACACAATTTGATATGTTCTCCCCCTTACTCAATACACTAACTTTTGCTTTGACATGACAAGCACATCGATTTTACTCCCCCTATGACAATGCCGTAGACAATTGTCGTAGTAGATAGAAAGATTTTACTCCCCCTTACTACAAGATTTCTCCTCATTTTTGTCATAAAATAGACAAAGAAAAGAAATATAGGAATCCTCATAAAATCACAATAATCAATGTAGACAAAGGTAAACATACCTGAAAAGAGAGATAAAAAGATGCAATTCTCTCATAGATTCCACAGCCGCACTCCCCAATAAGATATTACCATGAAGCACAAGTTCAAAAGAACTCTCCCCCATTATGTGTCATTCCATAAGGAACAACGCGACGACCTTTAGAAGTAAAGGATTTATACGAAACATTAGCAATCTCTTATAAAGAGAAGTAGCTAAAAGTCAAAGGTTCCATAAGAATCGCGTAACGATACGTGAACATAAAGGAATAAGTGGACAAGAGCTACATGGGCCATATTGTGAGTGTGTTCGAAAAAACAAACAGAATAAGCAAAACTTCAAAGAGAAGTTTTTCCATGGCTTATATGAACGCGTTCATGAACGCGTACATAGAGCAAACCTTTGAGTTCATGAGTTTTCCGAACTCATATGAACGCGTTCATGAGCGCGTACATAACTTTTGCTCGAGTTCAATAGAATTGCCCATTCAACATACGAACCGTTCATGAATGCGTAGACTGTTGTGGTCTAAAACTATGAACTAGCTCTTTCCCACTTCTATCGACTAATCTTGTTTTCTTCAAACCTGTAATTTTCAAGAACTTAAACACAAATTAGAGTAACAAGAATGATATTCATAGATCATTAGTTGGTATGGGTTTGTCTTGCGAATAACTTGTCAATGATTTTATTACCTCATGCCTTTTATCCTTTAATCAATCATTGCCATGAAGGTGAGGGATTCGCAAGATATCAATATGAGAATTATCTCATGAGTACTTTACCCAATTATTGTAACTTAAGTTTAAATATCAACTTTGTGATTAGATCTTTTTATCTAAGAGCATATCCTTTTTAGCTTAAACAAGTGGGGATTCCCATGGATCATGTTCTCGACTCTTGCCTTAGGAGCCAGAGGCAGAGAGAAGCCTACAAGTAGCACAAGAAGTGTTGATACCCACATCGAGTCATTACATTTTGGAGTCATACTTGTGATGTGGTAGAACCTTGACATTGCATAAATCTTTAATATATGAAAATACGGTGCTGAAAACACAATTATGACAACCACTTTGGGAGTTTACAGTCATGAACCATCAAGACAAAAGGTCACATAACCTTTTGAGCGTGGACACATCTCTTTGGAGATCATTGCTCAACAAATATTAGAGATGAATATTATTGTCTTTTCTTATAAAAAAAAATTGGGCTTTTGAACCACAAGTAAACAATTGATCATGATGATACTAGGATTCCCATCAAACCACTTAGCGAACAATGTGATTTGATAATAATAGATCAAGGTTCAAAGCAAGAATAATGAAATCATCAAACAGTTAGGTTTAAGACATACCTTTTGAGACTTCTCCAATCATAAGATCATTCAGAGTCAATCTAAATGATGTGCCCTATTTCTCGTGTTTTCCCTCACCATATTCAATTAGGGCATTCATGGTGAGGTTGCACAACACAATCAAGTTGTGTTAGCGTGAACAAAATTTTGTTCACTACAGGTGGTAGAAACAGAAATAGTCTCTGATTGCTTCTCCTTTTCCCTTATTTGGTTCACCTTTGCATCAACGAGAGATGACATCATCTTTTCGAAGGCTCTTTCGTCAATCATCACAATGGATATTGCGTCTGGGTGATCCTTCTTATTGACACTATGCTTTGGAATCCACACCTGAGTGGGTTTATGAGCAGTAGTATCCTTTTCCCATTATTCTTACCAAGATTTCTTGGAAGAGAATTGGATTGACTATTCTTTTGCAAGTTAGTCATTTTCCAATTGGGAGCGTCAGATTTTGTCTTCGTTCTAACAAAGTTATTTTCATTTCGATAATTATGACTATTACGAGAGAACTTTGTCGAACGTTTATAGGCATTACTTGCTTTGTCATAACTCTGATTTATATGCCTAAAGGTTGGACGTTTACAACCTGTATTTTCTTAAAGAGAAGCCTTGTTGTTTGGTCTGACACTATTTTCCAAAACAACCGAATTGGCCTTTTTATCCCATTTACGGAATTTGCATCTTTTTTGCAAGTGACCTTTATTTCCACAATAATAGCAATGTTTAGTAACATAAGGAGTAAGATTCTTAGAGTTACCTGGATGTGTGTGTGCCTTCTTGGGAACTTGGTAGATTTTCTCCTTTCCATCTTTCACTTGAGTAGTGGATTTTTCTTCAGTGGTAATCTCTATAGAAGAATCTTTAGCCTTAACAAATTTAATCTCTTTGCTAGTACTTGGAGCATCTATTCCTTTATAGCCCAATCCTCGTGTGTCACGATGATGTTTATTTGCTCCTAGCATTGAGTTTAATTTGCTTGTGCTTTCATTGAGTTTGTCCAATTTTTTCAAACTCAAATTTTCTTCTTCCAATATTTTAATCATTTCAAGAGCAATCACTAGATCATTCTTATATGATTCAACTTGAAACTTGAGATCAACTTGTTCCGAGTTGAATGACAAGTTCATCTCACGGTTCCTCAGAGCATATAGTTTTTGCTCAAGGATTATTTCTCGATCACGAGCCTCATAAATTTGTTCCTTGAGACAGGAAATTTCCTTTTCGTGATCGCGTGTACTCATAATTTGATTCTGCTCACATAAATTGACAACCGAACTATTAAGTTGGCTACTTTTACACTTCTCAGCGAATAATGAACTCTTAAGATCAGAAATCTTTAGGTGACATTCTTTGAGAAGTTTATTCGCAACATGACCATCATGGTACACTTCTTCAATGTCTGAGTCAGATTCATCTTCATTCAATGATGTATGAAGAGAATTTTCCAAGACATTGTCAGAACAAAGGTTCGGAGGTTCAAGAGAACGTTCCGAGTAAAGTGCCACGTTCATCTCACGGTTCTCCAGATCATCAATTTTGTTCTGAAGAATTTTTCGCGAGAGAGACCATCACTTCTGGTGTTTTTAAGAGATTGAATATATATCTTTGCTTCAGAATATTCTTGAACAAGATTATCATATTTAATAGTCTTATTTTCAAGTTTTTCTGAAAGTACCGATTCTCTCGTTTCCAACTTGTTGTAATTTACGATAGTCAGTTTCAAGTTTTTCACAAAGTCATCAAAAACTTGACGAGACAATGATACTTTAGAAGTTATACGTTTATTATTCATAGTTCACAAACTAGTCAAACACAGACAATAACGTCTTTCAGGTGTTTGCCCTGCTC
The DNA here is from genome assembly GCA_023529015.1 of Papaver nudicaule. Classification (NCBI taxonomy): domain Eukaryota; kingdom Viridiplantae; phylum Streptophyta; class Magnoliopsida; order Ranunculales; family Papaveraceae; genus Papaver; species Papaver nudicaule. The sequence goes on from JAJJMA010023933.1 coordinate 12,130, forward strand.
TGATACCAATTGAAAAAGAGGGGATATCGAGATACACCACCAACTTTTAGTTTTCGTGAACCTAGTTGATTACAGTTGTTTGAACGATCTCACAAATCAATATTCAAACAACAACTGAGTATAGTTCAAAGAACCGAACCCTAACAAGAACGCGGTTCTTGTAGATCTCAATAGAGATGTATTCACTCAAAGGTTATGAATCAATAAACTTGCAATTACTTCAATTATATAGATCAGAGACAATATAATGCGGAAGGGAAAAGTAATGCAAGACGCCAGAATTTTTTTAACGAGGAAACTACAAACCTAGCAGAAAAACCCTGGGACCTCGTCCAGATGTGAACACCCTTAGTATGAACGGTATACAGACGCTAGCGTACTCTCAAACTTCGGACTGGACTGTATCGAGACTGAATTCTCCCTACAAGCAACTCAGCTACCAATGTGCTCCTACGACTCTTGGCTCCCGCAAAAACCTACGTACTTGATTCCCCTAGCTGATGTCCTTTACAGGCCTAGGAGTTGCTCCACTTCCCTTCGTGAAGACTAGCGCTACCCTTCCTCTAACATGACGCCTAAAAAGTAATCAAAAAAGAATACGATTGTGATTTCCTTTAGACTTAAAGTCAAGGTTAATGGAAATCGATATGTTGAATAGGGCTTATTGATCTAGCCTAAACAACTTTACCTCCAAACGCGTGACGAACTTAGTATGAAACCTAGTTCGTGAATATGCGTTGGGAACTTCTATGGTTTATGATTCAAAATCAACCTTACGAAGTTTCTATCAAATCTTGGTGGTGATAAGATTGAAAATATTCAATCGACCCAAGATACATGATGGAAATTTACTTCCGACCTGTGCTTCACGATCCTCAAGTGAAGTCTTTCAATAGTTGTAGTCCAAAAGGACTTCGAGATGACGACCAACCTTTATGCAAGGATACACAGATGTGTAGAGGATTGAGATTGTATCTTGCAGAAGGTCATCTATTTATAGTGATCACCAAGGGAGGCTTTTCTTAAAGTTTAAGCAACCTTGAGTAGGGCTCAAGCAAGTTCCGGAACTAAGAAGATCCATAGCTTGATTACCCATTCTCAATCTTCTGTGAACTTTGGACTAGGCCAAAAGTTAAAGAAGACTCAACCTTGTTTGAAGGTTCGCGACTTCTGGTCCAAATCATGTTTGGACATCGCTTTGCGACTTCTGGTCCAAATACTTGTTTGAACAGCGCTTGGATTAAGTTGTTGAATTCCATGGGCCAAGTAATGACGAGTCCGAGAACTAATCATGCCTAGACCGAAAACTTCAATGATATGAAAGTTTGGAAGTTTTCTCATGGCTTATATGTACGCGTTCATAGAGCAGTCAAATAGAGTTCAGGAGAATTCAGGAGAATTCAGGAACTTGTATGTATGCGTTCATGAACGCGTTCATACAGACTTTTGCTCGTTCTCTGAAATGCCTTACAATCACATGTACGCGTTCATGTACGCGTTCACCGTTGTGGTCTTTTTCAAGAAACGATTCAACATACTCTACCTATACATATTATCACAAATGTGACAAATGCAAATGCGGAAATCTTAGAATACCTTCGGATCATATAACAACATCATAGACTATTGGTATGATAGAAATGGTAAATACGATACGAAAAGGAAAAACCTTTCTAACCTTTAACGAGGACGTTATGATTTATCAAGTAGTAAGTTTCGGTCTTCGTCTTCATCAATCTTCCTCTCGATTACCTAAAACTATCCTAATCCGAGGTTGTAGAGTAAACTTATCAAGGATTGTGTTTTTGTCTCATAAACTTGACAACTGACTTGAGATATCAATATCAGTGGGTTCAACCGAGCAATGATCTAACAAATACTGCACCTTCAACACCACAAACATCTACAACAACAGAACCTGTAATAACAAAGATAATATCAGAACCACTAACACAACAGTTAACGATGAGCAATGCATTACCATCATCTCCTGAGATAGTACCTCTTTCGTCAGCAACTGTGTCAGAACATGTTATTCAGCCAAATACAATTCAAATTGATGACATTACAAATATTCCGTATACGAGAAGATTAGGAAAAGAACCAATGGTACCGCAAACACCAGTCATTGAACTCCCAACTGACATGTTCAGAGACATGATGAAATCAATTTCTACATTAACAAAAAAGGTGGGAAGATTGCAGATGCTGCATACAGGACATCCAATTGCAGTACCTGCAGTATCAAACACAAATCCAGATTTACTTGATGGAAGAATCAGATCTCCATTGGAATTGCCGACATCTGCACCCGAAAGAATGTACAAGTCAAATAGGAACGACAGATGCAGTTACCAAGGAGCACAAAGAAATAACTCAAATACAATCACAAATCAACAACATATGATGAACCATATACCAACAGAATCAGACATAAGGATGGTTGTATCAAGACACCCAGAAACATTTGAAGAAAAGATCATAAGGATGCTTTAAGAGCATGAAGATAAAGTGAGACTGTTGATTGCAAAGCCAAAAATTGATCCAACTAGGAAAGTTCATGATGGACCATTCTCAATAATAGTCAAGAAATGCAGTTTGCCAGAGAAATTCCATTTACCAACTTTCAGGACGTTCAAAGGAGATACTGATCCTAATGAACATACATTCTACTATGAACAAGTGATGGCATTATATTTGAATAATACACTGATTATGGCTCGTTTCTTTCCAAGCAGTTTACAGGATGACGCTCTTAATTGGTTCAACAGTTTGCCTGAAAACTCGATTGCAACATATGAAGATCTTCGAGATAAATTTCAAACAAAACTATTCATGCAATATCAAACAGACAGATGTCCTTGAGATACTATTCGATGTGCAACAACAACCAGGTGAATCATTTACAGAATTTCTGTGTAGATTCAAAGCAGCAGCAGCACCAGTGGGAAAGGAAAATGAGAAGATGATATGTGTACTATTCAAAAAGGCGCTTCTGCCAGGACCTATAAGAGATTCATTTTCAGGCTCCGTGTTGAATTCCTTGGATGATATTTATGGAAAAGCTGGGAAATTAGTGCGACGAGAACAGGACAACGGTCTAACAAAATCAGACAAGAAGATTTTCCTGAACACAAAATATATGCAACAGTACCAAACCCTGGGGGATAAGAGAGTACATTCGCCAAAGTCACCGATGGATCAACCTGATCAGAAGAAAATTCATAGAGAAGATGTTGAAAGCAGATGGAGGGAAGAAGAAAAGACGTTCATAAAGTTAAACGCATCCCCAGAAGAAATACTTAAGCATATTAAAGATGAGCCAACCCCCAAGACCCATGATAAATAGTGGAAGAGGGAAGTCTTATTGTGAATATCACGGATCATATGGTCATCATACTAATTTCTGCAGGAATTTAAGAAGATTTATCGATAGGAAGATAAAGGAAGGATATCTAAAAGAATTTGTTCTAAGTACAGGGACATCACCAACAGGAAGTAAGAGCCCAGAAAAGATTGTCCAAGGATGCATGAATATGATCCATTCTGATCCAATGCCCGTGAACAATACAAGAGTAGATATCTCAGATAAAAAGAGGAAGCTAGAAGAAGTAAACTCTACAGGGCGTATCCTTGATGCGAAAAGCAGAGAACTGATTCTACCGCCAAATGACATTATTTTCACAAAACATGACTTGGCTGGAGTAACTGTACCACACTCTGATGCATTAGTAATTGAGCTACTAATTGACAACTGGTATTGCAGGAAAATCCTAATTGATTAAGGTTCGACATGTGATATCATTTACCTTCAAGCAGCAGAACAAATGAAACTTAAAAATGAAGGAGTACTCAAGGAAAATACCTCCGCAATAATAGGCTTAAATGGATAAAGGACCTACCCACTGGGAGAAGTGACTTTACCAGTTAAAGCATGACCTATTACGACATTGGTAACATTTTTGGTGCTAAACACAAGTCGCCATACAATGTGATCTTAGGAAGGAATTGACTACATGTAATGCAAGCATTCAACTCGGAGCGGTCCGCAGTTTCAATCGCATAGTCTTTTAACCTCTCAATCTCACTCTTAGAAGTACAAAAATCAATCTCAACCTTTTCAGCCCTTTGCATTCCACTCATTAGCGCAACCATACTCTGAAAGGATATAAAAAGGAAAATTAGTATAGTCTTCATGGTAGACCTTATATAAAGAAAAACTTAGTAAGAACATAAAGTTAGGAAATTACATTCATCACTGCATCCGCGCCAAAAATCTTGAAGATAGGAAAATCTAAAGAATTCAGACTAGAAATATCCTCAGGACGAACCAATGATGACAGAACTTTATATGCTAATTCGGGATTACAAAAGACAGAAGAAAGATTGCGGAATTTATCTAAGATCTCATAATCAAGCTTAAAATTGTCACGGAGTTGCTGTAAAATCCCTGAAATAGCGATTTCCTTATATAAGTTAGCTTTAGCTTTATCACTAGCATCACAGTTACCTCTGGGAGAATTTTCTTTAACTTTCTTCCTTGGATTAATCAACTTAACAGAAGGTTCTGAAACCTTTTCTAGATTCACATTCTTGGGCAAATTTTCGGGTGTATGGATGGATTCATTGACCGGAGTAGCAAATCTTGGAGATGATCGAGTATTTTTAAAATAGAAGATCGAGGCCTTTTTGCAGGCAAAGAAATTCTAGTACTAGCACAAAATTGATCGTTACTAACATTTACCTCCTTCGACTTCCTCTTAGGAGTAGTGCCCCTAGTCATCACTTGAGTAGCATATAAAGTAGAAAGCTCTGCAAAAGAAGGAATCTTATCCCACTGGACACAATGCTGACCAAAATCGAATATGCTGTCCTGATTATTAAGTTTACAGATAATAGATTGAACCATCCGTTCGATTTTAGAATCAGAAACCGAGGGAGAACCGATTTTCCTATAAAAACCCTCAATAACAGATGAATTGGGAGGATCAAGAGTACCTGCGAGAAACACGATAAATTAAAAGAGATAGTATTCATATAAGGATTTTTAATAACAATAGGAGCAGCACACTGAAATAATTACAAGAAAGGAACTTACACCTATAAGGAAGCAAGTTGAAAAAGTATGGCTGCCAACGATCCGCTGAAGTAAGACGATAACCACATTCCCAATTACTGGAAATCATCAGGGGTTTAGTATGAATATCATGATCCACATTCAACATCAAGTTTTTACCATCCCGGTCATAATAGGGCCTTATAAACTCAATTCCAAGAGACCACTCAACCCTTTTACAACGTAGTGAAAACAAATGGGATCACCGAGGATCAACTTGATAAACATCATATCTAAGGAAAATATCAAGAGCTTCAATGGATTTACTGGAATATTTTTTACTTTCATTATAGAAAATAGCATTGTCCATCATTACATAGAAGGAATTAGTCAGTTGCCCAGGAGCTAATCCAACATACATAAGGAATTTACGAATCAATCGAGAAAGGGGAAATTTCATATAATGAAGTTGAAATTCAGAAAGTAACAACTCACCGATTTTAACCTTATCCATAGGAATCCTAGAAATATCTTGATACTTATAGATTTGACGAACAAAAACATCAACATTTTTAAGAGTAGGATACCTTTCCTTCAAATTAGAGCAGTACGAATTAGAAGCCATTTGAAGGTGAAAAATAGAGAGATAAAAAAAAATGTGTGTTCTTGAGATAGGGAATATAAAGTGAATAATTGTTAAAGAAGAAAGAAGAAAAATTAGTGAGAAACTATAAAATTTAACAGAAGACACTCATACGTGTCAGAAATATTTAGAAAAAGAAATACAAAAGGTCATGCAGTACCTGCAAAATAATAAAATTAAAAATACAGAACTTGCCGAACCACAATTATAAAAGTGCATCTTGCACTAGGTGTTTTTGGGAAGAAGTACGCAGTACCCCCCAACAGACGAAATTTCGCATCTGAATCATATAGCAGAACCCGCAAAAGCTGAGACACAATGATGTCCAAACACAGCTAAAAACACAAAGTTTAATTCAAAACCAGTCCTCAGACTAGTTTTCAATAAAACTGGGGGCAAATATGTAGATGACAAAATATAGCATCCACCACAGGAGGCAACAGAAACTGGACAAGAGGTACTGCAGGTCCTGCATAATGGCTCAGAGGAGGATTAGACCAAGGTACCAGATTCCGGATAGGCGGAAATGGCTGCGGATACAGAATCTGACACGACTAAGGGCGGTTAAGCAACAACGGAGACTGCTAAGGAGACTACGAGGTTCTGTCATCCAAGAGGCGGGAATGCGAGCGAAACAATCGGATCTAAGATATTTATCTGATGTATTTACTCATTTACCCCTAAACTTGTATTCCCGTCGTCTATAAAAAGCCTGTCATGCCTCATCTGTAAACCAAGTAATTCATTAATGAGAAAACAAGACTAGACTCTTTCTCTCTAAACAATCTCTCTCTTTACTTTGCTGTTAATATGGTTAGTTGAAGCAAATTGTTCATACCACATTGTCGATCAAGTAGATTCAATCACTAGGAGAAGATTAGTAGATCAAAGCAAAGTCTCTTAGATCACCGAATTCATACCGTATAATTGGTGAGGTATGATCTAAACCTAATTTCGTATCTTCACCATTTTAGACGCTTAGAGGTCTTAACGGGTTCCCGTCCCGTGGATTTCGACGGTATCTACAACTCCCAGTTTGTCTACTCCTGACAACTTAGAGCGTGATATAGAGCGCCTTGAGTCTCTTAGGGTAGATGCGATGTTGATTGTCGGTCATAGGAGAAATCGTCATCAAGCTCTTCAGCAGCACTGGATTGAACGTCATGCGTCGTGGGAGGAAGCGTGTCGTAAGCAGTCGGCTCCAGGTGCTCAGTGGGGAGAGTTTTATTTTAATGAGTTGAAGGAGTTGATGACTGAGGCGCATGAACAAAATACCGCAACACTCAGTAGCCTCCTCGCGGCAGAACGCATGGTCGATGATATTGATAGTGAAATTGTGAGGTGTCAGCGCGCTTTTCCTCTTGAGGTGGTCATGCCTTTAGTGTGATTGTTTATTTTTCGTCATTTTCTTCTCGTAGAATGTAGATGTCATATGTATTTTGTGGTTATATATGTACTTTGTCCTTTCTGCCCCGTCTGGTTTCTAGTTATATGCGTGCTTGTTCATCTGGTTGTGGCATCTTCTTGGTTGTATTTTGTCATGTCTTTGGTAGCTGAAGTTGCCGCTCTCAGGCATTCGATGATTGTTGCTTCATTGTCGTCATTAGAGGCGGAGGTGGTGCGTCTTACCAATCTTCGTTTGTCGAGTGCTTACGTGTATCAATATTGTTTGGATCGCTACGGTGACGCCGCTCGTGACTGGCTTCCTTCACTTTGCCCTTTATCGGATTTTTGTTATCGCGACAGGCTTGATGTCGTGTTGCCGTTATGATAATGCGTGCATGAGCCTTGTTACGCTCGTATGATACATTTTGTAGCGCTTTTGGTCGCGATGACTATCTAGTTTATTTGAATGTTGCTTTCTAGTCAGCTTTACCCGTGTAGGGCTTATTTGTACTGATGATGATTATGTCCAATATTTACTCCCCCTTACTTGATACTTTCGAGAAAGTATATAAGTTATGGTGTTCTCCCCCTATGGTTATGAACCACAAGAACAAGAAACCATATGTATTCTCCCCCTATTTGTCACAAAAATATGACAAACTGGTTGAGACTTAGGGTTTCAAGTCTATATAGTTAGTCAAGTCAAGGATGTACTCGCATATCAAGTTTAAGATGACATAACTAGGAAATCAGAACGAGTATTTCTAAGTTGATTCATCTTTGGAGAAATATAGATACACTTTTCTCCTAATGTTCCACATCCACGCTCCTTAAAAATATTTGTTATTAAGCGCAAGCTCAATTAAGAACTCTCCCCCATGTGGTGTTATTCAATAAAGAACAACTACAAAGCCTAGCTTGGACAAACAATTTAATGTATCCAGTTTTCTTTGTTTACAATCTCCTTTCCTTAGCCAATTTTTTGGAAAAGAGTATATGATTTCGAGTTTGTGGAAACCCTAAAAATCATATAATCAAAAGTTTCTTGATCGTGAGAAAAAGCATAACTTTTGTGATTTTTTACCGACGTTAATGTTCCCTTTGTCATGTGAGTCTCTCCCGAGATTTATGAGACAATGTTTATAATTAGATGAATCAAAGTTTAACATGAAATCTCTTGTGAATTTTCCTGTATACTTGAACGTTTGGATAAATAAAGCATGAGCACAAATGCTAAATTTAAACTTCAAGCAACAAAACATCAAAGAGTATTAAAGTTAATACAGACGATGTTCAAAAGGAAATAGTTCACACAACACAGGGCAAAGTTTAAACAAAAGCATAAAGGAACGAAATAAATCACTTCATATCCTCGTCGTCTGTTGGAATGGTATGCTGATCAATGATCAGAAACATAGCAGAGACAATGTATGGATCAACATGAGTAGCTGCAAGGTTAACTGCCTGAGCGTATCCATCGCACTTGGTTTGGAGTCTGTGTACTCGAGCCTCAAGTTGTGCTATGTGAGGATCTGGTCCGACCATATGACCCAATTTTTTGATCTTGTCAATACTCTTATGACCAAATAACATTGGGCCACCTTCCTTAGGTCCGAACATGCTAACCTTTGATCTTTTGCAGATTTATGTAACCAAGCAGGGGAATCCGAGGTTCCTTTGCTTGTTTTCGGATATCTTGATCATCTGTATGATGATAGTGCCACAGAAATCAATTGGACCATTCCCTTTGTGAAGATGATAAATTAGCTCAAACATGTCTCTGTTCCACTTGTCCTTGCTCAAGGTGACATGAATAATTATGTGCAGCTAAAATACCAAGAACCTTCAACTCAGGCTTAATTCCATCGATAGGAGCCTTGCCATCTTTCCACTGAGAACTGAAACCAAGTACCCCTTTGGCAAGCCTGTGATCAGATGGACGCCCCTCCCATATGTGGAAGTGTGAAGTCGAAAACGAGGCTCTGGAGTATCCCAACAATTAGTTCCATGTTCACTTCAAACACTCGTTTGCCAATTCGAGTCTTGAAACTACACTGATCCATCTTGCATTCATACATGTTGGCGTAGAACATTCGTACGACAAAGGGAAAGTTGTCGACATAGATGCCTCTATGAATGTAACCCCAAGCTAAATGATCCATAAAGTGTGGGTATGATGCAATAGTTCTTGGGTCTAGTTTCCTTTCAGTTGTGAAGTTACGTCTTCTTGCATATTCAGCTCTGGCATCATCGCTGATGAAAGGCATACTCAGACCAGGATCATGGGACGGTTCGTGAACTGTCTCAGACGTAGTTTTTTCATCTGATGACCATACTAGTTTATCACCATTATCATTCACATTAAGAGCCCTACTGGTTGAGGCTTGGTTTCTAGCACTTCTTTTAAACATGATATCAAAGGAAAAAGGCTAAAACACTTACTTGATGATTTCTCTCAAAACACAAAGAGATAACAAGAATAATTTGTGACCCCTTGAATGCTTTCCCAACCCGCTCGTTTGGGCACCAAGATTGAGCAAAACAGTTCACGAACCTTGAAGATCTCAATACCAGCAGATTTCCGCCATTAGAGTTTCTCTAAAACCTCAAAAAGAAAATGAGGTGAAGAAGGAGACTCGACAGACCTTATCCAGATTTTTTCGGGTCTGGGCGGTTCGGGAACGGGGTCATGGGTTCTGGATAATCCAGCACGACATAGACCAGTCATGTAAGTTGTTGATCCGGTTCTAAGGGTTCCTAGGCTTCACATGTGAGATTTACACATGTAATAGTCAAATAGGGTTTTTTTCCCTTGAATTTTTGACAAGTTCCTAGGTTGTTTTTAGGACATTTTTCTCTGTAATTTGACTTTATCAACTAGAGTCTAATAAAGCAAGGCTCAACATTTAAATGGCTAGTTGTGAGAAATTATTCCTTTAATGTCCTTTTATCAGACTTAGTAGAAGCTAAGCCTAATATTATGACATACAATACCTTCATAACCCCAAGAAAGAATTTCTTTCCAGTTTTTAAATTAAAACTGAGGGATTTTGAAATTTTTTAAATTTAAATCTTTCTATTCCAAATTTGAAAGTATTTTTCTCAAATTTCATATAAACTAATACCTTTGTATTTTCTGAGAAGGGTTTATGAAAGAATATATAACCCTTGTGCTTTGCTTTTGTTAACTGTGAACAGTTTTTTACAAAATGACGATTTTTAGCAAAGCTTTTATATCTGTTATCCTTTGGGTGGGATAGGATTTTACAGATACTTCTTTCTTGTGCGTTTTATCAATGTGTAGAACACACATTTGATCATGAATATCATTCATGGGCTCATCACTGAGAAAGATGTTGATAGTAGTTTTATCTTGACGTTTTTCATAAAAAGACGCTTCAGTCTCTTTAATAAGTTGATCAATATCTGCTTCAACATATGTAATTTCCTCTATGACCTTGTTTAGTTGATTATGAGATTCTTCTTCTTGCCTAGGATATGTCTCTAGGTCATAAGTGATATTGTCAATCTGTTTTTCAAGATTGAGGAAGTCTTTAATAGACTTAATATCTCTTGGAGGAATCCTAAGGACTTCTCTAGCTGATATGATGAGACCTGGAAGTGAATCTGCATCATCATCTTCAGCTTATGTTAATACGTTACAAGCACTTAAGCTTTGTTCCATAACAAACAAGCCGCGATAAACACAGACAATTACGTCTTTTATGTGTTCACCGGCTCTGGTACCAATTGAAAAAGCAGGGGTACCGAAATACAACCAACTTTTCGTTTGGGCTCTTGAGTCTTATGGTAAGAAATGGACGATCTCAAAAATCAATATTCTTCTGATAACTGGAGTGGGATCACAAGTGATCGGTCCAACTCAAGATAAATCATAGCAAATCCCCTGGATGGATTATGGACCAACTTGACGGTTATTAATAATGTACTTCTTGTGTTTGCTTTAATTATATAACCAGAGAATATAATGCGGAAAGTAAAGCACACAAGACACCAGAGATTTTTTAACGAGGAAACTACGACCTATAGAAAAACCTCGGGACCTCGTCCAGATTGAACACCACAGAATACTAATTGTCTACAAACACTAGCCTACTATAAGACTTCGGTCTGGGATGTAGCAGAGACCAACTCCAAGCCTTCAAGCGAATTGGCTATTGTCACACTCCTTACGTCTCTAGATCCGCTACATATCGTCACACACTTGATTCCCCTAGCTGACGTCCTTTACAGGCCAAGGAGTTGCTTTAACCGCTGTTAAAGGCTTGTGTCAATAATTCCGGCTTTGCAACCTCAATTATCAACAGTATGTTTGAACTGTCCTATTCAGTTTGACATACACAAAGTGACTTCCTTCGAATTGCTCCAGGTCATACAGAAATCTACTTACAAGCGAGGGCTGACAAGTAAACCGTGTAAACTATGCCCAACTTGTCTCTACCTCAGTTGTAAAAAGAATCACTTAAGAAACTTATACAACTGGAGCTAACTAGGTTTTACAATAACGAGTGCAGCCGTGCGTTGCTTCCTTTCAACCTTGTATGTAACGTATCAGTTCTTGAATAGCCTTATTGCAGAAGAGAAGGACTATAGAATAGACAAAAACGTGATCAGGATACCAAGGTTACAGGTAAATCTGATAACAACCACAAAGGTACGTTATCTCCTACCTGTGCTTTCCAACTCTCAAGAGAAATCTTTATAGTCGTTAGGTAAATCCCACAGAGGAACTGCTACCTAATAGAGGATGACTATACCACAACAAGCTTACACCTAAGTGTAAAGAGTTTACGATCAATTCCACAGTGAAACTTCACGTATGCTTGATCCTTGTGGTTTTTGTTCTTTAACCCTCTATTTATTGCACTCAATAAGATAGGTTACCTAGGAATAAAGCAACTAGTACTTTGCCTACAAGTTAGCATGTGCCCGTGTAAACGAACCCGTTACTTAGCTTGCACACAAAGAAACCCTAGATTTATCTCAATTGGAAATCTTTAAACATTTATCTGCCAAGTGTTTTGTTAGCTCAAAAACACTTCAAGATAGAGATCCAACAGACCAGAGATAATCTTTATCTTATTGACACATTGAGATTCGTTAGATGGACCACCGAAGATATTCTGATAAGCACAAGTCCAACTAAGAGATAAGGAGTCAGAAGTTTAACCCGCGTGAAATTCCATAAGAATATCCACGTGGACGGTTCGGGAACCATCCTTCTGAATTCCGGCCAAATTCATCGAATCTGTGGTTCACGTAGATGTACGTGTACAAATTGATGTTTTGGAACTCAATAGTGAAATCCGGTGTCACTGTTCACGAACCGGTTCGTGAACCGCCGTCGGTCAGAATTAGGGTTTAACTGGATCCCCTGGAAGTTCTGGGATGGGCCAGTACTTAGACATGTTTACGCCCTCATCTATAATCCACTGGACTCTGCTTTAGAGTACTCCTTTAGATTCATTCGTTTCCTACATGTGATTTGCAAGCAAACCAATGCAATAAAAAGGGCATCAAATTTATCTCGTGTATCTTGTAACCTTAGTATTGTGGGAACAAATATAACAAAACTCATGGTTATGTAGACAAGAATACAAAATCTCAATCGCCATAACACTACTAAAGTAGGCGTGTTCGGGTATAAAATCTGTTTATAGACTCTACACCCAACAACCAAT